>CAVNYN010219880.1:0-20437 GCA_963692815.1 Nyctanthes arbor-tristis
CGCTCTTCCGATCTATTCAATTTGACGTTTTGAATATGGGTTCTTTATTTTAATCACACTTATACAAGCAGACCAATTATTCTGCTCAAATTGATTGTAATAAGTATTTATTTAAATTTATGATGATATGAAAATTTACTATACTATTAACTCTTTTATTATTTATTATATGATATTAGATTTTAGGAAAAATGATTTCGGTCAATTTGTTTTTAATAACTTGCAAATAGTTTTTTCCCGTGCCATAGTAATAATTAAATTAACAGTCAAGTAGAAACAATTCATTCGGTCCCCCCCCCCAACCCCAAAAAAAAATAAAAAAAATTCAATCCAAATCATATATGAAATGTGCTAAAAATAATCGACATGCATAGATAACATTAGCTAGGTTGATATGAATTTGACATTTGGGGCCAACCTACGCCGATCTGATTCTCATTATTGAGAAAAACAAAATTAAGAGGATTGAAATGGCCTTTTCTTGATAAAATTTTCACTGAAGGAAACAAAGAGCCACAAAGTCAAGAAAATTGATTTGGTAGCAACTTACTGTTACATGTTGTTTCCCATGTGCCTCTCTCCATAAAATGAATCCCTATATAAGATTGGAAAAGAGGAACCAACTTTTTTGAAAATCTTGTGGGAGATTTTCCACATAATTAACCTTCTAATTAATTATGTAAATGAAAATTACCTTTGCTTTGAGAAAATTAACTTGGTAACAACTTACCGTTACATGTGGTTTCCCATGTGCCTCTCTACATAAAATGAATCCCCGTATAAGATTGGAAAAGTAGAACCAACTTTTTCGAAATCGAGTGGGAGATTTTCCACATTATCAACTTTCTAATTGTGTGAAGTGAAAATTACTTTTGCTTTGACACCCCAAACACAAAAAAAAGGGAGAAAGAAAAAGAAAAGAAAACTACTTTTACAACCGCTGACTGCAAAAGCCACCGAAGCAATAGTGGCCCAAAGAAAAAGAGGCATTTTTAATGCGGATTTTCTATAATGTCTTAAGGGCACCAAAGAAATAGAGTTGTATGCCTACGTGAAAAGGTGATTGGAAAGAGTTGGCTCCATTCCTCCTACCTTCCCCCCTCCGCTCCCCCCCCCCCCCACATTCTGACAAAATGGCACAAGCCGCGCCCACCCAAATTTAATGGGGACCACAATTTTGAAAAAAGAATCAAAATCAAAAACACCCACTAACGCAACCACCCAAAGATTTTCAATAAATATTTTTTTTTTAAAAACTCCTCAATAGGTTTAATCTATAAATAATTCTAGTTAGATAAAAAATAGACAAAATTGACATGTGTCTTATGTGATTATCATTGATGTAAAAGTGAAAATTGCGGATTGTGCATACCCATCCAAATCTCCCTCCTGTGTGTATATAAAAAAAATATATATTGCGGATGAACATCTACAAAATTAATTAAACATTGAATGAGTATTAGGTACTTCGTGAGTAACATAATGTATCTGTTTGCCACAAGATTTCAAGAAAAACTATTTTTCAATTACAAGTTTAATAAGTAAAAGATACACAAACATTTTCAAATGCACAATAATGCCCAATCACTAGAATCACCAACTACCCGTAGCGCGCAATAATATCATTCAAATGCCAAATTGCTCATGGCAATACAATGATACGTGGATCCACAATAACTCTGGTTGACTCTTACCGAAGTTTTAGAAAGCATCATCAATCAAAGCAGACACTATACTAATCATTCTTATTCCGGGGTCATAAAATAAGTCATAGTATGAGAACAATTCAAAGTCATTCATTACAGAATGGGTAGGGCAATACTAGTGAAGTGTATGCAAGAAAACACTCCATTTCTTATCATCGTAAGACATCAAATAATCATTCTTTTCACAAAGAGATGACATGCCAATGGAAACCAAGTCATTAGTTACTCACCTTGCTCTTGTTCCTTGTAAGGATTAGTGAATACCTATATGTAGCAAAATACCTTCAAATCTTTGGGTATTCTTCAACTAAAGTAGCTTTCCAAATAGGGTCTTATATGTATATGAAGAAAGGCTTATTTGGAAGACAAATGATAGGTTTTTGAAAACTTTTTAAGGGTGTTCTAAGCTCTCCTCAATATATGGACGAATTTTCCCCAATTAGTTTCTAAAAGTCCTTAAATTCCACCAATGAAAGGGCTCCCAATTGTCCCTAAGGCATTAATACCTACCCAATACAAATAGCTCCAATTGTACATTCATGAGAATTCTTGTTTTTAAAATTGCCAAGTGTTCTCTCATTCATCCATGTGTGCAAATCCAATAGCCCAAACATTCTCTAGATTTTTTTACCTTTCACTTAAAGAACCCTTCAACTTAATACATTTTATAATTAAGTCCTTGGCTTTTTGGCTATACCATTATAGTATCGTATTTTTTATTTAAGCCTTCTTTTTCCTCAAACTCGTTACCCGATTTGCCTTTGTTTTTCTTTTGATAAAATTACTAACCAATGAATATAGTTGATACAAATCCAAGAAACCGTTTTTCGTCCTCATTAAAGCCTACAAGAATATTTTCAATTTCCTATTAAATCTCACGGCTAATTAGCAGATTAAAAAGATGTTTTCAAATTATTATAACATGTTTCGTAAAATTACTTACCGAATCTTTATAGTAAATCATTATTCAAGGTTTAAGTCAAAATAAACTTTTTTCAAATTTTCGCGGCGTGTTACACATTAGTTGTCAAATCATCAGATTTAGGCAAGCCATTGTCTCTACAGGATGCAGTAGATTGTGACCTCTAGGGGATCGTAATTGATGCAATGGGCCTTGAAAATACGCAATAATTTTTATAGTCAAGATCATCATGAGGCAAAAGGACATGAACACGATGAGCACAAAACAAATGCCAATGCTAAAAACTTCTTTAGATTATTACAGGAGGTCGACACACCTTTGTGGCCAAGTTGCATAAGACACTCAAAATTGTCAGCCATGTCATAGCTTTTGACTTGCAAGTCTGGGTATAATATGCCTGCAGCATGTTATGATCTTGCAATGTCTATTGTTAATGACATGTTACCTGAAGATAACGTGTTAGAGCCCACACTTTACAAAACAAAATGGATGTTGTCTACTCTTGGCCTCGATGTTGTGAAAATGGATGCTTGTGCGAATGATTGCATTCTATATTATGGAGAAAATGAGAACTTACCCAAGTGCCGGACATGTAAACACAAATGGTATAAAGAAGCAAATTCTAAGTCCCGTTGTAAAATTTCTTACAAGGTGTTGATGTATTTACCTCTAACTCCTAGACTTCAAAGGTAGTACATGTCAAGGAAAACAGCATATAATATGGTATGGCATGCGAACAACGCATTTACTTGTGGTGAAAAAAATGGCGCATCTAGTACATGGTGAGGTGTGGAAGTATTTTGATATAACTTACCCTCACTTTTCCCTTAAGCCTCGCAATATACGTCTTAGGCTGTGTACAGATGGTTTCAATCTGCTATCAGGGCCAAACTCACATTACACATGTTGGCCAATTATGATTACTGTGTGCAACCTCCCCCCTGGGTTGTATATGAAGCAAGAGAACTCACTTTTGATCATGGTTATCCCAGACTATGAAGTCTAGGCAAAAACATTGACGTTTATTTGCAACCTTTAATAGATGAACTAAAAATGCTATGGGAGGTAGGAGTTGAGATTCATGATGTACATACAAGGCAAAATTTTCATATGAGAGCAGTGTTGATGTGGACTATTAGTGATTTCCCAGCGTATGGTATGTTATCCGGTTGGAATACACATGGGAGGTTAGTTTGTCCCTACTACATGGGTGAATCTAAAGCTTTTCGACTAAAGTTTGGACAGAAGTCATCTTTTTTTGACTGTCATCGTCAGTTTCTAGAACGCAATCATCCATTTAGAAATCAACAAAGTAAGTTTCTAAAAGGGAAAATACAAAAAAAAAAAAAAAAAAAAGAGCACGGCACACGAGATGCCTACAGGTGAACAATTGCATCATATTGTTGATAAGCTTCCTGATTTTACAAGTGGCTCATCATTTCATAGGGTACAAATTGGATGTTTTGGGCATGAGAATAATTGGGTGAGACGCAGTATATTTTGAGAATTGCCTTACTGACACACAAATCTCATAAGGCACAATTTAGATGTTATGCACATTGAGAAGAATGTATTCGACAACATATTCTTTAGAGTGATAGATGTGAAGGAAAAATCAAAAGACAACATCAAGGCAAGGAAGGACGTGGAACTATACTGTCACTGCCCCGAGCTACACATAGTTGAATATAGGGGTAGATTTTTTATGCCAAAAATCAAAAACGTATGAAAACATTGTCGTTACAATATGAAAGCTAGAGAAAATGTTTCCACCTAGTTGTTTTTTTAACTCAATGGAGCATCTACCTATTCATTTACTGTATGAAGTGTGAGTTGGAGGTCCACTGCAATATCAGTAGCTATATCCTTTTGAAAGGTATTATCATGTTTCATATCGACCCATCTTAACACAGATACATAGATTTCTATTATAGTATATTAATTTGGTAGTGTCTTCTTTTATTTTTTCGGATTCCTAAATCATTTGAAGAAAAAGGTGAACAACTGGGCCTGCGTAGAAGGATCTATAGTGGAAGCGTACCTGATAGAGGAAACATCACTTTTTTACTCTCTATATTTCGACGGTGATGTGGAAACAAGATTAAATCAGCTACCAAGGAATGATGACGGTGGATAGTTTGGTCTGGCAGGACGATTGTCGATTTTCGCACACCCTTGTCATCCTGTGGGGAAACAAACTAAAAATATCTGTGAATTAACTGATGCTTAATATATGGCGGCTTCGAGATACCTGCTCTTTAATTGCAAAAAAGTTACTCCTATCCTTACGTAAGTGACAATTGCATTTATACTGAAACATCCTTCCAAATTCTAAGTTGTTTTACTAATTTTTAGAGTTCATCTTAATTGCAGTGAGTTTGACGGACAGACGGCAATGAATTTTCCTCATGGTTCTGATGCAAAACGGGGTCGTTTGCATGATGATACTTAATCGGATGTGTTCATACTAGTTGCTCAAGCCCAACGTGTATACTTTACTAGCATTCCTTCGAACCAAAGAGAGAGGTTAGATTGGCGGGCATTTGTGAAAACAAAAGCTAGTCATCTTACCCAAGTAGAGGGCGGGGTGTCACGAGATGACCAACCACGAAATAATATTCATCATGTTGGTATGCAGGGGCGAAGCCAAGACAGAGCCGACCACACTGAGATTTTGGAAAATTTCCTACAAGAAAGAAAATTACCGACGCCGGCCGCCATGGAAGTCTGTTGAAGCTTTCCCCATAGCCGAACCAGAGAAAGTGGCCATTTAGAGAAGAAGAAAAGGCATAAATGTACATATTTACCCACACCAAACGTGCAATTGTACATAAACACCCTTACTGGAGGCCCAAATGTACATAATTACCCTAACAAGGTAATAGGCTTTTGAAATATACTGGCATACGTTTAAGGATTTGGGCTTTGAATCTTTTTAGTATATTTATATATATACACTTACTAATAATTATATTTTTTTCCTTTCTTTTCCTTTTCTTTTCTTGTAATAATTTTTTTTTTTGTGTATAAAATTCTTGGATGAGAGGGATTACCATCAATTTGATGGTTTAGTTTAACTATTTATACTTTATAAACATTGATATAAGATGTAATTTTACTACTAAACATTTATAAATTCTATTTAAGAAGAAACTAGTAATTTAGTATATTTAATTCGCTCAATTTTTATAATGATTTAATACGAACATTTGAATTTCAGCTTTATATTCTATACAAATTAATTTAGTTAAAATTATCTTCTTTTTATTTTTATATCTAAATTTTAAATTGATGTTTGTACTATTTTAAGCTAAAATCAAGCTATCTTTAGTTACCAAAATATGGGGCCTTGCTGTGAGAATATTATCGACAAATTACAGTGTTAAAATTATGACCGTACTGAGAATATTATCGGCTGACCTAGACGTACAAATGTTGGTGCGCGAAGATTTACACCTTGATGAGGAAAATGTAGTTGAAATTGTGAACTGTTTGAATCTCGATAAAGAAAGGATCATGGAAGATGAACAAGAGAGCAGTGAGAATGATGAAGAAAATAATGAAGTTGATGGTATCGAAGGCAATTCCAGCAATTATAAAGGTGATGATAGCCAAAAGGATGAGGAAGAAGAAAGATAGACTATCATGCAGGTATGTTGCTTGAAACCTTATTTTGATTTTTTTTTTATGTTCGTTTACCATAGAATTGTTGGGTTTGTTGGTAAAAATAATCTAAAATTGAAAAGAAAAAAGAAAGGGAAAGAAGTATAATTCTAGGAGGAAAAGGAATCCAAATCATAGAAGGATTGTTTTGTCTTCCAAGGAAACGAAGCCTATAAATAGAGATGTTTTCTTCTTCTTTAATAAACAAGTGGTACAAGCGAGTTGAGAGAAAAATTGGTGAGTCTAGCACCTTGAGAATTTTCTTGTAACTCTTTGTGGTTTGTTCGAAGGGTAGAAAATTATGTGTGATAAAACTCGGGGTGATTTTCTTGGTGTCACTTGGGAGGGGTCAGAGAGTCTTGTGAAGAAAAATAGTAGCCTAGCGTCTTGAGATTTCTTGTGTTGTTTGCTGGTTGGGCAAATGGTAGAAATTGATAGATGCGATAAAGCTTGTTATATTTTTCTTGTAATATTTGGGAGATGGGTTTTGGTAAGTGAAAATTTTATATGGTTGTAGCGACTTTAATCATATAGTGGAAAGTTTTGATAGTCCGTTAAATTCGTTTTCGTCTTTTATTTTTCTTGTCTCAATTAAATTCTTTGAACAACGGTCCTGCGAGCGTAATCGGAGAATTTACATTAATTCCCAACAGTGGTATCAGAGCGTCAGGTTTTGTTCAAAGTGGAGCAGAGGAAAATATGGCATACGAAGTGGTGAGAATCGAGTTTGATTTGTGGTTAGAACAAGTCTGGAATTTAGTGATTCTGATTGGCGATTTAAAACGTTCAAAGGAAAACCGTACATGTGTTTTGACAAAATTGTTGGAGCCAGTATGAACGATGATTATTGGGAAGATTTAGATTTGAAAACTGGAAACAGGATATGTCTTCATCTGGCCAAGAATGCTCTTGTAAATATTCGTGGAATATTTACTGTGAAGGAACTGTGGCATCAATCTAGAGAGGTGTATCCGGCAAGAGGTTTTTCAAATTTGTTACACTTGGAAAAATTGTTTAGTTCTTTGCGAATTAGTGTGGGTATGAAAATTCTCAATGGGCATGTCTGAAAACCGGTGGGTGTTACAACTTGTTGGTGTTGTAGACTGGCTGACCACGTAAGAAAACATTGTCCATGTGGAGCAGGTTCGGCTACTGTTCGGATTTGGACAATCCGACTCTCTTGGTATGCGTATGTGGGTACATCATCATGGTGTGTCGCTAGGTGCCATGGTAAAAGATGTGTGTTACTTCTAGCGGTTGTATTTACACACGACATTGGTTAGCGGTGATGCAAAGTGTGTGTTTGTAGTAATCTCGATGGCTGATGAGCTCTCTAGAAAGCCAATGAGAGAGTTGCAACACAAATTTTAGCAGGTTTATTTCGACATCGAGCCGATGAAATGCTTGAAATTTGTTGTTAATTCTAAGTGGTTATACTCATGTGGTGGTGTATGGGACTGTCAAAGTCTTCAAAGGCTTGCCTCGTAATTTCTCAAGTATTGTGTACATGATTGAATAGGACGAATATTTTAGCTTATTCTGCTAAGGTGGAGATTGTTGGATTTGTTGTCAAAAATAATCCAAAGTTGAAAAGAAAAAAGAAAGGGAAAGAAGTAGAATTCTAGGCGGAAAAGGAATCCAAATCATAGAAGGATTGTCTTGTCTTCTAAAGGAAACGAAGCTTATAAATAGAGATGTTTTCTTCTTCTTTAATACACAAGTGATACAAGCGAATTGATGAAAAAATTAGTGAGTCTAGCACATTGAGAGTTTTCTTGTAACTCTTTGAGGTTTGTTCGAAAGGTTAAAAATTAGGTGTGGTAAAACTCGGGATGATTTTCTCAGTGTCACTTGAGTCGGGTCAGAGAGTCTTGTGAAGAAAAATAGTAGTATAGCGTCTTGAGATTTCTTGTGTTGTTTACTGGTTGGGCAAAAGGTAGAAATTGGTAGATGCGATAAAACTTGTTATATTTTTCTTATAATACTTGGGTGGATGGGTTTTGGCGAGTGAAAATTTTGTATAGTTGTAGCGACTTTAATCATATAGTAGAAAGTTTTGACAGTTCGTTAAATTCGTCTTCGTCTTTTATTTTTCTTGTCTCAATTAAATTCCTTGAACAACGGTCCTAAGAGCGTAATCGAAGAATTTATATTAATTCCCAACAAGAATGTTTTCCAATTTTTCGTAAAGCTCGAAAAAAATTATCTTTAGTAACATTGTATTTCAATTAAATCTACCTGAGTCACGATAATTAATTAAAATTTTTTAATTTAAACTATTTACGTATTAATTATACGATCTATAAGAAAGAAACATGAAAAATACAAAATAGAAGAATGAAAACTGAAAAAATAATGGTACGCAAACTCAGTGCAGAATAAAATCTGGGCGGAACCGGGGGGAAGAAATAGGCGCTAAATTCGACATTCTCACTCATGTTTCACTTCACCCCAGGCCATAGCACTATACGCTCTGTAAGGCAATTTCGCTTCTTCCTAATCTACGCTGGTTCGATTATGCAACAAATCGAAGCATCAGGCAACAACACGAATATGATCAGCCATAAGTTGGAGCAGCAATCAACCGGACCATCTACAAATCCGCCAAAAGTCCCACTAATCGAAGAAGAGAAGCAGCGACGAACTCGATACCTCTGTCATGCTGATTGTCAGATGTAAGACTCGTTTTCCTTGAAGTTATTGTTGGAATGTGTGCCCGATAAGGTACTAGGATATTGACGGAGGTTTGAATAAGTAATTATTTATTTATTAGATAAATGTAATGTTTATTTTCTCTGAACCGATTTGCGATTTTAGCGGTAACGAAGGGTTATCGGTTGCTTTGAGATAATATAGAGATGAGTATTTTTCGATAAGTACGAAAGATACATCTTATTTTTCAGCCGGAAAAATATTAGTCCTTAGTTGAGAATAAAGGTTGCCACGTTATTCTATCGAGGCTCATTTGTTATTACTCTAACTCTATTGAGCATGCGATTTATCTTGATCGTTGCAACTAGTGAAAGTCTTGATTGATAACATTCATATAGTTTGGGATAAGTGTGTTGGACTGGACTATTGTGTGAACTTAACTCCATAGCATGACCGTGCTTATGAATTAAAGTTCTAGATGACTATCATATAGTTTGTCTAAATCCGCCTCGAGTTGGTTCTTCAGTGAAGCAATCTTAAAGAACTTAGATGTGCTATTGGTGAGACTAAACAAATATTTGGTCAATATACTCTGCATATTGGAAACTTAAAGAGAGTGAATTAGTAGAATGCGTACTGCGAGAGGAATACATTGCTTTTGAATAAAGAGTTAAATGATCTGGTTAATTAATCACTTACAAGTATGATATCAGGAATCTAATGTTAGTATTTAGCGAATCTTGTTAAATAGAAATCATAATAGCAGTGATTGAGAATTTAGCAAAAAGTATAAATAATTAGGTGATACAATCAGTTTATACCTGATTATTTATTGGATCATAAGATGATGACGAACTGTTGGATTGATAAGTCAAGATGATAATTAATTACAGAATTAATTATTTTAGTTCCTGTGATTATTTATATAATTAGGAGTTACAATAATTCATTTTAGTGGAGTGTAAGAATTATTATTAATTAAATCAGACAATTTGGATCAGTTTAATTGGATTTAATTGTTGAGCGTCTAATTATGTAAATCCAATTTAGTCCATCTGAAAGCCTTTGGAAAGTCATAGAATTTCTTGAAAAAGAAATTTAAGTTTACACAGCCCTGCTAAAAATAGAATTCTCTATCTTGTAAGACGCGAAAGAGCCCAGGATTTTTCTCTATAAATAGGGGAACGGAGGCGGTCTTATTTCTCAACCCTGGGAAGAGCCGCGCCCCAATACTTTTGTGGAGAATTCTAATTCTTTACGGTTCGGCTCTTGTATCGAGTTTTTAGAGAATTCCTAGCGGCGCCTACTCGCTTGTGCAATCCAAGGCTTGGAAGCATTCTAAAGAAGATCCAAGGGTTGGGAGCTAGGAGTTCGTGATCATCGATCTTGGGAATAATTACATACTAAAGGTATTATTCTGCTACTCTTTCTTTAATTAGGCAATTACTTGTGTAAAATCATATATTGAATTAAACATTCAGATCGATCTTACTTTAAAGAAAATAATTTTTGAAATTATTGATATTCTTTGTTCTTGTTTCCAACAGTTATTCTTATAGTTGACTAAGTGGGATAGGATTCTGCTAATTATTTTGCTGGCCTGAAAATTATATGGGTTTTTTTAATTTGTTGTTACAATAATAAACAATAGAAAGAAAAAGCCCTACCAATATTTTTTGAAGAAGAAACAAGGAACGAAGTAACATTATGACACCCAAGTTATTGAGTTTGAAGAGTAAACTTTGTATTTAAATGATTTTTGTTATAATTTTAGGATAATTTCGTGAACAGTGGTGATTTTAGAGGTTTTCGACCTATGGTAAAGCAGTGATGCAGATGCTATGTTGAAAGACAAATAAAAATTGTTATGCCATGTTGAAAGACAGATTAAAATTTTTATTGTAAGCATTGGGCAATGATTCTGTCTACTTTGCCATTGGGTTGTACATTAATTTCTAATTCAACAACTACCATCATTATCATTATTAAAAAACTGCAAGTCGGAGAATAGCATCTTAATACCTAGATAATACACCTTCATTGAATTTTAGGGTAATGTTAGCACGAAGAAAGAACAGTTCATGGTAGGCATCATTTTGCTATGCAAAAACTTATTTCTATATATACCATAGTATACTAAGATACTTTCAAATTATCATTGCACAAGAGGAATCCCTAACTTTTTAACACTATATTATTCCGGACAAATGTGATATTCTAAGGGTTAAATTAAATGGCCTCCTTCACCTGCTTCCCATCGTTCTTCATTCTCGGAATATCAATCGTTAAAGCAATGAATGGTTCTTATGAATTATGTTGTTAAACACAAAATGTCAGGCAAGTCAAAGCAATGTTTTTTTTCATAAGATAATGTCCTGTCTGCTCTTGTGTACTTCATTTACTTATGTATACTCGTCCAAAGGAGAGAAACTTCATGCTTACTGACAAGACATGGCTTCTAAACATAACTGCTAAATTCTATTTCCTATGGCTGGTATTATTTGTGTTTGTTGGTATGCTTGCAAAGAAAAAAACTGGAGCAGATTTTGAACCAGTTAAGTGGAAACCATTCAAGCCAAGAGAGATGATGATTTTATAGATGCTAAGTCGCATGCTATCAATGTAAGCCACTTCAACCTATGTGTTATTTGCTCTGACTTGTGACTATTGGGGCTTGGTTTTTGTTTTAAGTTGCTATTATGTATTTAGTTTTCAGTCCTACCCTCCGTTCATTGCTAAAAAGATGTAGACTAATAGCTAAGGGTAAAGGTTGCTACTACAGAGTAGAGGACTAGGAACTCTATTGATCTAAACACTAGGTTTCACGGAACTAGAAAGTGTATGTAGATAGATGGGTTACAAGAAGCAAGATCCATTTGCAAATAGAATTATCTATACATATCATTGATCCTAAAAATAGAGTGACACTCATTTTAAGTTGCAAGTGATGGAATGATAATCTAATTCAATTGAAATTTTAGAGAAAGTTGAGTGGCATTGAATAAGAAATACCATCTTTCAAGTTATCTAATAAAATGGAGTCATCTCATTAGTAATGCCAACTCTAGAAAAAAAAGGGACAGAAAACCATACTTAGGCTTCACTGAGCATTGAAGTACTAAACATTTTGAAGGAAAAAATCTACATGGTTCAGTAAATAGAAAAAATGAAGAAATGACAAAGTGAACCAGTATGTTATTTATGTAGAAATTTTTTAACTTATCTTTTCTGCTCTTTTCCTTGGGCAACATAGCAGAAAGAGAGCATTAATTAGAAAGAGAGCTCAAACAACAAATGGGCTATGGCAAAGAGGATATTTTGTTGTTTTGCTATTGGGATTGAAATATGTTTTAAAGAGTGTCATTCATATTCAACAAGCAAATTAATAATGGAGGGATGAGCTAATAATAATTAACAAAAACATCATATTCAAGAGTTCTTTTCTTAAGGATAAACAAGAATTTGGGGGCTGTTTTTTTTACTTTTGCACTGTTTTTTTCTTTCCTTTCTTTGTTTCATGCACTTTCATTGCTTTTTGGTGCCATTGGAATGATGATTCCCTTTTGGCTTCCTGTACATACTTTTCCACTAATGAAATCCAAAATTTCTTGTTAGAAAGAAAAAAAGAAGCATTATTCGCCTTAATCCTTCATGCTAGCTCTCCAGGCCCTGCATTTACACAATGACATTACATAATTACATATTACAAAGACATTACATAATAGATCTGCAAAGCTGGATTAATTATGCTCTAAAGTTGGTTTACCATTTATGGTTTGAAAAGTGTCAAATTGTTGAAGGGTGAATTAACTTATTCACTCAATTTCAGGATAAGTATAATGCTATAATGGAAGAAAAGTATGGCACTGACACATCAACCCGTCCCCCTTTTGATGAGGAAGCATGGAGGGAAGCAACTGGCGGTACACGCAAGGGTTGATCCTACGGGTTGGGGAGTTCGGAGATCAGTAAACAAGTGTTGAATTCCTCTCTTAGCTCTCGTTCTCGCTTTGACACAAATTAGGAGATGACATCTTTGAGACAAACACTAGAACAAATCAACAACGAGAAGGCAGAATTAGAGGAGCAAACAAGAAAAGAGATGGAGGATTTTCAAAGAGATGTGGAGGAAAGGAGGCGCAAGGATATTGAGTTAGGGAAAAGAAGCCAAAGACGCATAGAGGCACTTGAGAAGGCAATGGATATGCTTCAACAATAGCTAGAGGGTTCAAGCTTAGCTATTACTGTATAAACCTTGTGCTACTCTCTACTTTTGCACCTTTTGTACAGAGGGGGCTTCAACAAACAATGTATTGTTGGGACTTAACTTTGGTATCTATGGTTCCAACAAACAACACCATTGTTGAACTTAACTACTTTTGTACATTTGTGTATATATTGCATTGATTATGCAATTTAAATTCTCAATTGATTTTTAGCTTTCTTGATTGATTGAAATTAGTAAATTAGCAGGAAAAAAAATTATGTACAAACAATAAAGTGGTTTATGTGGAAAGCTATTTAAAGGCTTCCGTTAGAAAATCTCTGACAGACACAGTTATAGGAAATTGTTTTGATGGAATACCAAACCATCAGAAATTACCGATGGCACATATCCACTAGTGATCTCCAACTGTATCTAAAAACCGTCAGAAAGTATTAGCGAGTAGGGTATGAGCAACGAATTCTCTGACTGTGATTTTCCATCAGTGATTCTTGTTTCTGACAAATTTCTTAGTATCACCGACGGATTTTTCCATCAGTGATGCCCTACTTTCAAGTAGTGATTGGATTTTGGATTCCAATTTTATTCTACTTCATTGGTAGATAATACCTTTTAATTAATTTTTATAAACCAATTTTGGGTGAATGAGAAATTAATGTCACAGGTAAATTGCTTAAACTCGTAAAAACATTGGAATTAGAGATTGGAATATTCTAGAATGTTCTAGAATATTTTTGGACGAACAGTCGTGTCTCATGAGTGAAGGATAGTGACTTTTAGACATAATTAATTCCTAACAGACGTGTCTTTTCCACAAGCCATTATTCCAACGGTTGTATCCTTTATAAGGGTCGTGTCCTTTAAAGACGCGTCTTTCGAACATCTATATATAGGTACCTCAGGATTTGATTTCCATACACCAAATCAATTTTGAAAATTGATTCTTCTCTTTTCTCTTTGTCTATTGAAAAGTATAATCAGATATTGGTTCGACTGTCAAAGTTGATATAAAATGCAATATCGACTTTGGAAGAAGCATCGTATCTTGGAAGATAGACATATGTAATTTCATGTGTACTTTTGGTTAACGAGAGCAAAATCTGTCTTGAGATTTTATTCAACATACCTCACTTCTTTCTCATTTTCTGCTTTCTGTCCTCATACTTTATTCGCATATGCATGTGATGTTATGGTACATTGTCTAAGAATATAATCTGCACGTTATTCATGAATTTTCTCCAACATTTCCACCCCTGTCTACATAATTTATCTTGGACACTCACCTTTCTCTTTCCAAGAAGCAAATATCTATTGCTTGTTCTTCTACTGAGGCTAAGTATTGAGCACTTGTTTCTTGCTTTACTAAACTTTAGATAAAACATTTCGTGTCCGAATTCTATACCACTCTTCTATCTACTCAAACCGTCTATTGTGATAATCTAGGTGCCACTTATCTCTCTGTTAATCCTATATTTTACTCTCGTATGAAGCATCTCACCCTCGATTACCACTTTGTTTGCAATCATGTCTCTAATAAAGCCTTCCATGTTTTTTATATTTATACACGACTAGTTAATGGACATCCTCACAAAATCCCTCCTAGTCTAAATTCCATTTCTTTAGATCAAAGATTGAAGTCTCTAATGGGAGCACCATCTTATTCGGTCTGTAAAGGAAATTATATATGGAGACTACAAATACATGCAACAATAAAACAAGAGAAAATGGAAGTCCACACTCCATGCTAAAGTTGACGGATGCCAAATATAAGAACCAGACACCACCGACCTTGGAAACGAATTCTGGGGCCTTAACTCCAACATGATCAAGTCTCTATGATCAAGATAGTATAGTCTTCAAATTGTATTGTATATGTTAGTAAAAAAAATATGCTGGTATTCCTCATTTTTACTATTAATGTAAAAAATTATTTAAATAATTATTTGCATGGATTTTTACGTGAGTGGTTATTTGTCTAAGCATGCAAATTTTAAACGTGATTTTGAAGAATCATAGGGGAGGGGAGGAGAGGGGAGGGGAGGGGAAATTGGGAAATGATAGATGCGATTCAAACCCAATACCTCCTGCAAGGAATGTGAGAACTTAATCATTGTGACACTTGTTCAAATTACAAGCCAACACTCATTCTTCACAAGTTCTAAATTTATTTCCTATTGCACCCGAAGTTTGTTGAAGGATCAATTTATACGAGATTCCATGAAGTGGCTGTTAGACTTAAGTTTGCGTTGACGGACCAGGTAGTGCGTATGCAGCTTGAAGATCAAGTCGGGAGAGTTGGTAAAGTGATATAGGTACACCTACAACCACGTGACAAAATTTAATGAATACGGATTGTGACTCAAGAATAAGCTTTATTTTTTCTGAACTCGAGAAATCAAACCCTATAACGCTAATAAAAGAGTAGAAATAGATGCCCTAACTAGTTACAGACTCCACGTGGGCCGAACTCAAGTAGAAAGGCTCAAACTAAACACTGACTCTAAATAAGGAATAAAAGAAAAATAAAAACTCATAGAAGGAAGTGTCAAATGCCCAAAAAGTAATGTATGCAGTGGCAAAGCGAGTAGTTGCATTCGACTAGTTGAATTACACTCAAAGCATATATTATAAGCTCAAAACGGATACTGTATGCAAAATTTTTGCCAATAATATCAAACATCGACCAAACCGATTAGCAATGCTTATCAAATTTGTCCGGAAATGCTACCGCAATGTGATTCACTTAAAAATGAGATTGAGAAAGAAGCAAAAGGTGGTTCTATAACACATCAAAAGGCCAAGAATAAGGGAGTTGTTTTTTATAGTTTTTTTTAGCGTTTAAGTTGATTTTGTGAAATCACTTTATCTCTAATCTCTTATACTAATCTTTCCTGTTTAGTAGATTTATTTGTCCCGTGGCATGGGTGGGTACTCATTTTTTTCTCGTTTTGTGTTTCTACGTTAATTCTAGTGTTTTGTTTACATTATGCATATATGAGAGTTAGATATATCTAGACTAAGCCATTAAAGAAAAATAATTAAGTAGCTAACCAGGATAAATTCTAATTAAGTACTAGACAACTCGGCGTTGATAGTATCACTACTACAGAATAACTCTTTAGGCATCAGTTACTCTGTTAAATACACATCGGTTCTGAAGGTGATGCATTTGCCATCGATGTAAATAGTTAAGATCATCAACGTCGGTTATGTGAGGACATGAAATGAGCAGTAGGTGTTGGTTATTGGCCAATAATTGACACTGTTCTGATCATGTTCCTTTGCTTGTTCAGTGGTTATTGGCTAGTCAGTCTGGGCCACGACCTTTTAGATTTTTGAATGTTTGGACAAGATATCATGATTTTCAGTCGTTTGTCTCTCAAAAGTGGTCATTACTCACCCATCTTATGGGTATGGCTACTTTGTAAGAGAAGCTTTTTAGAATGAAGCAGGGGTTGGGCTGGTGGAATAAGCATGTGTTTGGTGATATATTTCAAAGGGCTAGGAGGCGGAGTGGTTAGTTGATCAGGCTGAGAGGGTTTTTGACTTTGACCCCACACAGTTCCACTGTCAGCAGTTGCACAGGTTTCAGAGAGACCTGAACCGCACTCTGGCTATTGAGGAGGGCTTCTAGAGACAGAAATCCGGGGCTAGGTGATTAGCTGAGGGTGACCATAATACCAGATATTTCGACTCTATGGTCTGGGAGCGGCCCTAGATTTGGTATTCATTACATTAGGACTTTGGATGATTCTATTTTGTCTGGTCTGTCGGCCATTCAGAGTTCTACTATTGATTTTTTCAGGCTTTGTTGACTTTTCCTAGTGAGTCGATGTAGCTACTTTAGCCTGGTATCATCCCTTCCTTAGTGACTGTAGAGTATAACATCCGGCTAAACCGTATTCTGACTCTTGAGGAGGTCAAAGAAGTTGTTTTTAGTATTGATGGTGACAATATTACCGGGCTTGATGGTTGCCAGGCCTAATGGATTTACCTCATTGCTTTATCAGTAGTGTTGAGATATTATTTCTAAGGATGTTTTTCAAGCTGTTGTTGATTTCTTTGATGGGGACAACTCTCTATAGGTTTTGCGGCTACTTCTATTGTTTTTCTCCCTAAGAGGAAGGGTGTGTGTAGTTGGCCTGAGTTCAGGCTATCAGTTTGTGTACTGTGCTCAACAAGATCATTACGAAGCCATTGAGCACAAGGCTTAGTGAACTTCTTTCACGTATCATTTCAACTCAGCAGAGTGGTCTTATTTGAGGATGCCTTATTAGGGATAACGTACTCTTGGCCCAAGAGATGGTCCATACACTTGATATGCGGGCTAGAGATGGCAACGTTATTCTTAAACTGGATATAGCTAAGGCCTATGATAGGATGGATTGGGAGTTCTTGATCTTAGTTATGGAGCAGTTTGGTTTCGATTGACTTTGGGTCGACAAGATTAGGCCGTATTTCTGAGTGTAGGTTTTCTCTTTTGGTCAATGGTCAGTTGGCTGGCTTCTTCCCATCCTCGAGGGGGCTTTGCCAAGGTGATTTGATCTCTCATGCTTTATTTATTATTGTTGCTGATTATTTTTCACGCTTGCTCAGTCATTAGTTTAGCAGCATAGTATTATGCAGTACAGGCATGGCGGTTCGCATCTTGTAGAGTATATTATGTAGTATTATATAGTTTCGCATCTTGCCTTTGCAAATGATATTATTTTCTTCACCAATGGCTAGAAGAAGAGTATTTAGCATCTTCTGGGATGTATTGAGCGCTATGAGAGGGTCTCTGGTCAGTTGGTGAATAAGGGTAAGAGTGCATTGATTTTGCCGAGGTAGACATCTCTAGCACAAATTCATCAGCTTGAGTAGTGGACTGGCTTTCAGTATGGTTCACTTTTTATCACCTACCTTGGTGTCCCTTTATATAAGTGCACCAAACGGATCTTCTTATTTGATGACTTGATACAGAAGGTCCGTAGTAGGACTTCTGGATGGGCGAGCAAACTATTATCTCTAAGTGCCAAGATTACTCTCTTTCATTATGTTTTATATTCTATGCCGCTTTACCTGTTTAAATTTTACAGCCTCCTAAGGCTGTGTTAAAGTGGTTGGAGATCTGTTTTGCTAAATTTTTGTGGAGCTCATAGGATCAAAGCCACCGTATGTATTGGAAACAGTGGAAAGAGTTGTGTCGGCCTTTTGAGAAACAGTGTATGTATTGGAAACTGTGGAAAGAGTTGTGTCGGCCTTTTAAGAAAGGGTGACTGGGCTTGAAGAGATTACAGAATATTATTGATGCTTTCTCTTTAAAACTCTGGTGGAGGTTTCGGTCCCAAGAGTCTTTTTAGGCTCAGTTTTTACTGAGCAAATATTGTAGGGAACATCATCCTTCACAAATTCAACCGTCTTATTTAGTCTCTCATGGATGGAGTAGACTTTTGGCTGGACATTCTTAGACTGAGCCTCAAATTTTTGGCAGCTTGGTAGGGGTCAGATATTTTTTTGGCACGACTGCTGGATAGGGGACACTTTACTTGCACTACAGTTACCCTCTCATACTCCTTCTACAGCGAGAGTTTGGAGTTTTTTGATGATACTGGTTGGGATTTGGTCAAGCTCATGGGGGTAGTGCCTTTATGTATAGCATTTTGTATTGTTGGGGTGCCATTATATACTATGAGCTTGGATCAGATACTGTAGCAACCCACTTCTAGTGGCAGCTTTACTACTAGATCTACTTGGGAGCTACTTAGACAGCCTAGTACTAGACCGTCAGCATATAGTGATTTTTAAGGTCAGACTGTTCCCGTGACGGTGTCTTTCTTTTACTGGCGGTTGTGGCAGGATCTTATTCTAATAAGATTACATGATTAGGCAGTAGATTTATGTGCAGATGCCTTCACATTGTCAGTGTTGCTCTGAGAAGAAGACACTGGAGCATGTTTTTATTGACAGCCCGATGGCTGATAGAGTTTGGCAGCATTTCTTTTCTATCTTCTAGGTTTCTCATCCTGTGTCTAATGGTATTCAACATCATTTTCAGAGATGGTGGTTTTCCAGACATGCAGTCAGATGGGGGCACATTCGTATCATTGTGTTTCTTGTTGTGTTCTAGTTCTTGTGGAAAGCGCGGGATGATGCAAAATACAGTTGATGCTAGTAGGATTATCTGGCATGTTCTGGAATGTGCATCAGGCTATATCTTTTCTTCACACTGGCAGAGTACTTCTCTTCACACACTGGAGAGGGGACACTGATCTGGTTTCTAAGTTTGGCATTTCTGTCAATTTTCCCGCTCCTTCCCATCCTATTTTAGTTTTTTGGCTGAGATCATTTGTGGGATTTCACAAAATGAACATAGATGGATGTGTTGTTGATGAGAGAGCTGGTGGAGGGGGTATTATCAGAGACTCTAGGAAGCACTGTCTTAGTGAATTTTCTGCTGATTATAGGGATTGTATGATTTTTGAGGCTGAGCTTCGCGCAATCCTCAATGGTGTTTTACTGGCCAGGTCGCTTGGTATCTCAGATTTATAGATGAAGGCTGATTCTGCAGTCGCTATCCATTACATTATTCACGGAGGCGGTCCTTGGAACCTTCACATCATTATTCGGCGTATTCAGCAGTAGGTGCACTTTGATAGAGAGAGACTCTCGCATATTTTCCACGAGGGCAACTAGGTTGTAGATGCTCTTGCTTCTGACGGCTAGACCAAATAGAGTTACACAGAGTATGAGGTTTATGATATGCCTTTAGTAGCCCGTGGACTTCTATAGATGGACTGTCATGGTCTTCCCCCGGTTAGAGGTATATAGTTTAGCTTAATTCTTTAGTTTTTTGAGTCATGTGTACAGTTGCTCTATCTATTGCTTTATTTCTTACTCTTAATTATTGATTCCAATGCTACGGAGGTAGTACTTCCTTATTTACTGCTTTCATAGTGGCGTTTGTTTCCAATAGTTCTGCTTTTGATTTCAGCTTTGCTTTTCCAGAATTTAGTCTTTCTTTTTCGTGTTTGAAGTGGTCATGGTGCGAGGAGTTGTAGCGGGTAAAGTGCAGCACAGCACAGCACAATCTAGGAAGTAGCGTAACTGGTCCAGCGATGGTAAATCCTTTTTCATTTCCAGAGAATCCAGATCGTGGAGTAGCAGAGGATTCAAATAGCCCTTATTTCATCATTAATTTTGATAGTCCAAGTTTGAGCCTTGTTTCTGCACTCCTTAATGGTTCAAACTATAATTCTTGGTGTAGATCGATGAAAACGACTTTGATTG
>CAVNYN010219886.1:0-17744 GCA_963692815.1 Nyctanthes arbor-tristis
AGGGATATCTGGGATGGTCCTTCAATTATTTCAGAGTCTACATGGACAAGAAAAGAAAATAAGTGAAAAACATGAGATAGTCAAGCAGGAAACCCACATAAAGAAAAACACGTTTCTCATGACTTCAGTTATTATTATGAATTGATGATTGACAATCTCAATCAATTAGTGCCAAAATTTCCAGAATGTTCTTCAAGGAGATCGGAAGAGCACACGTGTTTCAGGAGCAGAATGCAAGTAATCTTCAAGGGTGTCACTGCTGGGGGTTGATTTCACACCCATTGAAGCAACAATAACAATGTAGTTTCCTTCAAACAGTGATTAACATAGAATGTAAGTTCCTTCAGAATATCCAGAAGGCAAAAATAAATAAATAAATAAATAATAATAAAAAATAAAACACCTACAGTAGGCATACCATTAAATTCACCAACAGCTTGAAGTAAATTTGACCCATACATAAGCATATGTGTAAGAACTATCTGATTTTGAGGTCCAGATTCCTAGTAAAACGAAAAGTGAACTTACATCACTTTCATTTGTATAAGAAGCTCAGATGTAAAGATAAGACTGCAATATGGTAAATATACTAACCACATACACATTACTCCTCCCTTGTACTGCCATGCCATTAATGAGAAAGATATATATTCAGAAAGGAAAAGGACACTCAAAACAAACAGTTACGATTAAACGGAAAGAAAATTCTCGGAATGTAACTATTAGCAAATTAGGTAACAAATTGCTTACTTCACTTTTGGCGGACTAATGAGACATGAAGATGTCTCCATATTATCTGTTTGAGCAACAAATAACCTCTGTACACAAAAGATACATAAGATAATCATGCCGCTGAGTGATACGGAAAGAGAAACAATAATGATCTTTATTTAATGCAAATAAGTAAATGTAAACTTCAATTAGCTGAGCCCTTATGAGTTCTGATCTAAAAGTTTTCACACAAAGCCTGATGCATTCTATTCATTTTGTGCTAAAGGCCTAGCGTATATAAGAAACACTTGATATTCTTAACTATCTGCCAGCAATAACAAACGGCTCAAATGCATGGTTAAAATTGGTGTAAACTGGGTTCACAGAAAAAATACCGTCATGTATTCATGGTTACTAATATTATGTTGCTCTTATTTTATGGTAGTTACCGTTAGCCATTTTATGGTAGTTATCGTTAACCCTGTGTAATTAAATAAGAAAATTAAGCCATGGACTATGTTATACAACTGAGAAAGTAGACTTGTTTGAGAAGGGAGGCCGTAGACTTTATTGGCAAGGGAAGCAGTACTAGAATTAGTCTTGAGGATTTATGCCCTTCATCAAACTAAAAGAAAAATAAATTAACCCTGCCTATCTTCATTCAAATGAAATCTAAAATTATTTTCTTAATATATCAGGAAACATATAGATCATTTGACGCCTTGCAAAAAGTTTTGACACTTTGCTTACTGACCTCTGAATTCAGAATTAATTAGCATTGCCTGCTGGGGCTTTAAATGTGAGGATCATAAATCTGCTCAGCACCTTGTGCTAAAACTTTTTTGGGTCTGTTATGCTTTTCTTTCTTTCTTTCCCTTTTTTTCCTTCTTTTCGTAACAGCCAAGAAAATAGGCCAAAAACAGTAATGGGAAGCAGTGTGAAGCGGAAATGTTGCAAATTTCAGAAAAGCTGATCAAACAAGTAAATAACTAAGGCCTTCGCCAGGCCTCCAAAAATTCATAGGGATCAAGTGCAAGGAGAATTAGTATGTCTTTAAGTTTTTAAAACCCTCAGTTCCAATCTATTGACACAATAGTTTTCATTATTCATGCCATCTACATTCTCAACTTTGTAATCAGAAGAAAAAGTTTTTGGTGTTGATAAGAAATTCATTCTCCATCCATTCACTTGCATTCCTCACAACTCTTTCTAAGCCGCATTAGTTTACCGGCATGGGCTTAGCTCAAAAACATTTGAAGGACTAAAAGCCTAGGTCTGACCAATCACGATTTAATGATGACCTAATGCAACAATTTTTTCACTTGCGAAGGGGAAAAAATAATAGTTAGTGTTCATTCAATAAGCACAAGTAAATATAAGACCAGCACTTGTCAATATTAAGATCTACAAAATATCATCTCTACAATCATGGCTCAATCTTTTAGAAAAGGCTACTAACAGTAAAGTACTGACCCATGCACTTTTACAGATGTAATAACAGGTTATGTACTAAGTAGATGGAGAAGGGAAGCGTTTCATAAGAATCATGAATCATGTACTCTGTTGTGTCAGTATCATGATTGGTTACATTAAAATTAAAGGTATTCTCATGCTTACAATTCCATCTGGAGAAGAAATTGTACTTCGCAAAATCTGGAAGTCATTCATAAAAGCACCATATCCAGGCTTCAAAACAGACAGAGTGCATTAATACTGCTAAATAAAATCATGTGATAGAACTCTGGGGATGGGAAAGGAGAAGATGAGGGGGATGAGGAAGAGAAAATAAGATGGACAACCTTAATTTCAAGATACACAAATATATGCCCCATTCTCATTGTTGGATAGTACCTGCATGATAACATGTGCATCGTTTTATGGAAAAATATCACGAGGGCTACAGCATATTTTATGCTATTCTGTATTACCTACGAGACTAAAATCAATCACATTATCCATCTGTGTGGTTATGAACTAAGTTGTACTTCAAGTAAACTCAAGAAAGTAGTTCTTTATGAGTAATCAGTGCCTACATGCAACCATCAGGGACATATCACGTCAAGCCACTCAATTTACGAGCTGAAATTGTGAGATTAGGTCACATTTATATCATTTAAAAACACTATCTTTCAACACATCTACAAGAATTATAATTCCACCATACCCGTTTCAACGCATACCATACCAGTTTCGACGCATCCAACTACCTCATCTAAAAAATTAACTTATTAGAGAATGGATAAATTGGTATACTTGAATTATGTCTTCAACAGGCCCCCTTCCATGCAAGCCAGATTTGTTTCTTCATCAAATGCTTCAAGCATGCACAATATTAGTGAATGGGTGCCAAAGACTTAAAACAATGGTGATTGTTGCCTTAACCACTTCATGTAAAAGCTTGAGTTTTGCTGAGGGAATAAAATTATTTATTTAAATTTTGTTAAACTCTATGTTAGCATCTTCTTTCAATAATCATGGGAGACACACAAGTTAAAGCTACAATTAACATTTCTCGCTATTACTTTGATAGAAAGATTATGTGAGTTCAGGTTGTTCTGCAAAATTATTTGATGGTAATATAGAGCCAACACTGACTAATGAATGATCAATCAATACAAAAGTTGTTCAGCCTGTAACCACATAACATTACAAGACGAAATGGTGGACATTCATTTACGATTCATCTATACTTTCCAGTATGACTTTGTCGCACAAGCATATTATCATCTCCGATAAATTGAAACTATCGAACAGTCAAAAAATTTGCAAAGTAAATTACCTTGACATGATTACCGGAATAACAGAAACAGAACAGCCCGGATCACTGATCACGTTTGATAGACTACAGAAACTGCCCATTAACTGACTATGCAGAAAAGACATTTTAAGATCAGTATAGTATTAAAAGAAGCACCAACAAAATATGGCGTCAAACAGACATGCATTAAGCAACCTCCTGGAAGAGATTCCGAAGTTGTTCCGAATCTCGATCTGAGAACCAGCCGCTTTGACAAGCATTTTGCCAGATAATTATCACGTGAGTAAAAGAGCTAGAGAATAAGAGAATAATTCATCACACTTTAAGAATTTTAGACTTCAACTTTAGAGGGCATATACACAAATATTTCTCAAGGAAAATAAGGTGTTCTGATAAATCATATGGGAAATACAAACAAATAGTAAACCATGGATGCATCCAGGACACTTCAGATTTCCTAACCCATTTGCTGCCATGCCCTTGCAAACCAATCCACCACGAAGTCAATATGGCATAGTACTATTTAACTCTAGTTTTTCTTTTGTTTTTTTCATATTGAGTCTTAAATAAGTGGATTAACAGGCACATGCAAGGACAAAGCCAGGATATTGGATAAGACCGAGCTAAACCTAAAGAAGGAAGTGGGGTGGGGTGGGGTGGCCTCATTTTTGGGGTTCTGGGGCAGCGCCTCTTTTATATATATATATATATATATATATATCCTACCGTCAAATACAAGATAATCAAGAAAAATGAATCAATTTCAAAAGGTCGAATTGGGTTGAACTGTGGCCGAACTGAAAAGTTAAAAATAAAGGTAAAATGATTTATATACCTTAAAACAAGAAAAAAGTTGATCTTCCAAATTAGTTGACACGAATAGAGTGAAGCACTTTATAAAGATTAAAATAGTTTTTTGGTTATTAAAATAGCTATTTACTATTGACATTGTTAATATTTTGGGATCCTACATTGAATTCCATACTCGGAAGACATTAAGATTGTAAGTTATAATAAATTAGATCTAGAATATTTTAATTTGACAGCAACCCACATTTGATTCTTTACATTCGAACACTATCATGAGCTACTAAAAAACTAGACCTAGACTAGATTTGTAGTTAATGTATTAATTAAAATACAATTAAGACAAAATAATTAATTAACTGGGTAATAACTACAGTTAAAAAATCGTGTTTGTGAGGAGAAAAATGAGCTAACTATTGACATTGTGCTAGGATTCTTAACTAAAAAAATAAAAATAAAAATAAATAAATAATAGTAAAATAATAAAGGGATTGGGCTTGGGCTGGAAGCTCGGTCCATTTACCCTCTCCCTCCTTCATTAGGCGCATGTAATGCTAAAGGAGCTATTTCTTGTCATGTATAAGTAGGTGAATTAGCCAAGTCCACATCCTCAAGGAGCTCTTGGCTCTTGGCCATCTCAAGTCCTTTACTCAACCATAACATCACACACATTGATCTTGTCTGTGACCATTCATGTAGAAAAGCAGTATGCCAAAATAAACAAGAAATTGCACTAAAAAAGCGGTCGAGGAAAAGGAATTACCTTAACAGAAATCATTAAAACCATAACAGCTCCTTGCAGTAGGTTGTCAGTTTTGCATTCACACGCCTTTAAGATTTTATAGTTTAAAAAGAACAGAAAGGCATCATATCTTTAAAAAAGAAAAGAGTCTTCAGATCTTCATTTTTCTACATACATGAGAAGTTTCAAGCTAACAGTAAGGGCATCAAAATAGCAAAACACCGTGACATGCAGAAAGCAAAATGGAAGAATAATTTTCATTGTTAATTTCTGCAAGACGTTGCATCAATGAGTATATTAGCAGAACTGTTCATAGTATCGAGGCTTGTCATCGTTATAGCTATATTACATCAAGAGGTTTGGCTGGTGGCTCAAGTTAGAATCAATTCAATGGCCATTATTTAATCTTTTTACTATGGTTTCTCAGACTTCTGGTAGCCTTAGAGAGATGCAAGGTTCCTCTAATTCCATTCCAGCTTCCTTATTCATCTATGGTTTTTGATTGAAATAAATGCAGATATTTCTTGAAAAATTTGTGCCTCCAAAGTATGTTTAACTTGGTTCTAACTTGATGCTCATTAAGTTCATAGTGAATTCAAACAAGCTACAATAAAGAAGCAAATAGCCAACAAAGTGTATTTGTCCATCATTATTCACATGAAAAAGGAAGAAAGTTTACTCTGAGAAATCTTCCAGAGCAGAGTAGTCCATGATAAAGAGATAGTAGAAAGTTTAAACACTTAATATGCATGAAACTCATTAAAATTACTCTTGTCAACAACTTTGTGTAAAGCACGTAATAAGCAGGTCAAAAAGATGTCGAGGAAAATTCAGAACTTCTAGCGACAGAGCAATATCAAGAAAATGTGAGTTTAGGACTTAGAGAAGAAGGTTTTTAAAAATAAACACTAAACTGTTCGAAATAAGTTGATGGAGCAATATTAATTTCATTCAAAATAAGGGAACATTGTTGGTGAAGGGTTGAGAGAGCCGAACTACTTTTTACAGCATATTTATACATTTTGGATGAATGAGTTATCCAATCTAGATGATTGAATTCAATTCACATTAATTAAGTGGCTGTTTGATTCTCATTATTGACATTGAATTATAATGAGAAATTATAATAAGGTGAAATGAGTGGTGAAGATTTAATGGAAGTTTGAAATTTGTGGTTATAAATGAGTAGTTGTCAAATCAGTGGTAGGTGAAATTATAATGTAGAATGAAAAAGAGAATCAAACAAGCACTAATTAGCAACAATTGCATGCTAAATATTTGGAAAAGCATATGCCACTGCATTTCAAATTGGTGAGTAAATACACTATCACATAATAATGATAAATCAAGGAAGAAGGCAGTGTATTGAAGTTATCACCTTCTTTAACAGTGGAGGTAAAACTCGGGCTGCACTAGGAACCTCCTCGTGTGTGATAGCAAAATCAATGCCTCTGCATTTTCCAAATATTAGGTGGTTATCGAACTTCAATTTGCAACACTCAGCAAAACGACTAAATATGAATATAAGAAAAATCAATATCTTAAACTATAATACTCACAGCTACTCATTCTATTTGGTTAAAGACCAAGGAAATACACCAAACAAAGAAGTGGAAAAAAAGGCAGTGTCTGTTGCTCCTTTTGTCACCATCTTGTCTATTCCTGCCATAAATGTTGGTGTCTCGAGGAACTCTTGCTATCTCCCTTGCCCTGTCTATTCTTATTTTAAATTTTTTAACCATTTCTCTTTCAATTTTTTAAATTGCACTTAATCATTGGGTTCCTCATGAAGACAAATCAAATTAAAGCTATCATGGTAAAACATTGGAGATAGGTACAGAATTTTAGAGAAATTTAAGGTGTCACTTTGGGGGATACTAAGAGAGCCAAGAAGGAGGAAAAGAAAATATAATTGTAAATTTGGTGAAGAGGGAAATAGCAACAGAGAGTGGGTGAAGATCTATCCACATAGAATTTAGTTCATGACCTTAAAGGGTTATTCTGCACCATGAAACCTCTACCAGAGGAACAGATTTAATGAGTTAAGAACTACCGTAGGCAAACACAAACTGGAATTTATTAGTGCTCTTTTTTTTTTAAATTAAATATTTGATTACTGCTCAGGATTTCAGTGTTAAAAGCCTTGATAGTTCCAGAACTTCTATTTAGAGAATCAAAAGCACACCACTTCTCACAATTTTAGCCCCCATATCTCTTGAACAAAATCTTGCAGAAGTTGCTTGTATAGAGAACCAAGAACAATTGTTTTCTTCTCCAGTTTTAGCCCAAACTAGCTGTTATATATACTCTTGGATTAGGAGCTTGTGTGTACAGTGTATTACATGGGTCGGTTCTAGAAGACTAGTATGCATGGTTAATTCACATAACAAAATAGTTCATCAAAGGCATGCCTTGGTCAGTCCTAAAGAAAATGTGATACATGATACGTAAAACATAACTTATCCTACTAAGACATGAAACTCAAAACATAAGTATTTAAACAAATAAATTAGGTTTAAATTATCCCTACTCATAAGCTGGTCAAAAGCATAAGATAGGAAGATAGCCAGCTTTCAAACAGAACGGCAAGAAAGTATTAAAGAAAGGGCAAACTAATCACTCAAAAGTACCCCCATAAGAATTTAAGATAGGTACCGGTTATAAACTGAGAGAAAGTAAGGAAGATTCTGGAGTTGTAACCAGACATGATTAAGTGGTGATATGAAAGACTAATTAATACACAGTAATGCTAGAAATGCAAAGCAATGGTCAGGGAAAGCATATTAGTTTCTTAGCAAAGAACAAAGAATGCAACACATTTGAAAGAAAAGAAGAGGTCCATTTTCTACAACCTCAACAATCTTGCACACGGATAAGAAAGATGAGGCTAAATCTAGTTAAATGTAGGTCACATTATAAATAATATTGAAAAGAAAACTTTGATTATCCATACAAAAATTACTACATATTCACAATCTGAAGAGCTATGCACACAGGGCTAATTGAATTTCTGCTTAAAGTTCTTATATATAAATCTTAAAAATATCTCCAACAGCGCCTTATGTGCGGTTTTGAAGAAATTCTGAATGCATCTCGAACAAAAGTTTTTATTCAGTTTAAAGCACTAGATATTCTCTATGCTCCTAACTCCTCCTGCAGTTACTCTTATCACTACATAATTTTCAAGGCACAAAGAAATATCCCAGCTCTTTCTAAGGAATCACAGTAAAAAATAAAATAAAAGGAAAAACCTGCAAATTTGTTGCCTACTGTCCCTAAAGATATTAAACCCTCAGTTCAAAAGTTTCCATGCTTAGGCTTGTTCACTTTACCATTTCAGATTTTTAGGTTTTAGTCTTTCAAAAGATTGGAAACATATTTATATTCATATTCCTAAAAATACATTTTGAAAACGAGGAAAAGTTGTGCGAAGAAAACTCAAAATGACATTTTGTCCTTTTGAGCTTTCCAGTGTAAAAATTTGAAAATGCTGAAAACAATGAAAAAAATCCTTCTTTTTCTTCTTTTCCTTAAACTAAAAGCTAAAGTATAAAGAGAACATGCCTTTAGCGAACCTTAAAATTTTACTTTCTAATAGTCGTTTGAACAAATGTTACAGTGGTTAAGTTCTCAAGTCCCGGGAAGGAAGCCACACCAACCCCTCCCCTATCTCCCCTTTGTATCAAAAAAACAATTTTACTTTCAAGTAAATACCTTTTCTTGCTTAAAGTTAAGAATAAGAAGTAACTTATCCAGAAACGAAAGTCTATCTTTCAGCAATTCTAAAGCTGGGCCAAAATGCTATGTCTCTAGCAACGATCCAACCAGAGTCCACAAGAGAGAAAAAAAATTGGTTTTGACAAAAAATTTGCACAGAATCAAGAAATAAAATGCACCGTCAAGTGAACGGCACTAAATCAACTTCCCATTTAGTGAATACAAGTCACATACCAAAACGTAAAAGCAAAATTCCAATTAACCCACACAAACGCACGATAAATAGAACTGTACAGAAAGGAGAAAACCTTGCAAGCAAAATGCAAAGATCATAGAACGCCGCCCCGTCGTTGTTAGGTGCTTTAGAAATGTTAGAACATAAACACTGGGCCACAGCCAATATGTGAGAGGAAATACGAACAGACTTGTTTGCCGTTGCTTCTGGACCGCCGCTATTTGCTTGTAACCCCGCTACCGTGTTCATCGCCTGCTCTGATGCTGGCGCCGGCGCCACCCAGGTACCCGCCATTGTTCCCTAATGTGGGAAATTTGAATTCTGTTGAGTTGGAGCTTTGATTGTTGCGTTATTATAACTTTTATTAATTAATTAATAAAGAAAAGAAGAATGATAATCACGTTTTTGTATTTATTATTTTAATGGGTGATTGCGTGTCCCCCAAAAAACCGAAAAATGAAAATAAAAGTTCTCCTTCATAGAAATTTCCTACATATGAGAAATCATGGAGGAAAGTTGAGTGTGTCCACTGTCCACTACTTTACTCGTCAGATGATAATATTAAATTCTGTCACTTCCAATAAAGTTTATTGTCTTTAATTTATCAATAATTTATTTTTATATGAAATAATAGAAAATAAGAAAATGTAAAAGTTTGTGAACACAACAAATGTTGAAAGTGTTTTTAATGTTTGATTATTGATCTTCATGAATTTCAATGTACTTGGACATTACCATTGAGCTAGGGAATGTTGGTAAGAATTTCTTGCCTATCAACTTTGGTTTCTCGTGACTTTTCATTTTCTAAACATTTAACATTTTATACAAACAAATTATAGGTATATATTTACTTTTCTTTAACAGTCTTCGAGGGCTACTCCTACGCCGTACATCCATGAACCTAGATGTAATGAGAGAATGACATTTTCTAAAATTGTCAAAGCATTTTTTTTTTTTTACAAGAATAGCAATGTATCAATAGAGGGTATTCCTCTCCATTTGTTTTCCTTACAAGAAAAGCAATGCTAAGGAGAGTATTTCTCTCCCTAAAGGGAGAGGAGTCCCCCATGTGACATGTATTTATTGGGGCTTGGGAAATTCAGGGGCCACGTCGGGGATTCTTCTCCCTAAGGGGAGAGGAATACTCTCTTTAAAAAAATTTTATATCAATGTGTCAAAGTATTTTAAGACACTTTGATAATAACTAAATTATAGCGAAAATAATAATAGCTCGTTATTAGTAAATTAAAAAGGGAAAATAATGGTTGCTTTTGTTTGCAAAGTGATTATATTAGTCATATTTAACTAAGTTGTTTACAAAATTAGCCCCAGTCAACTACTATATTTCCTATTAGATGAATTTTGATATAGAATTGAATTTAAACGACCCGTAATTGGTTGGGTAGATCATGATTCTTGTGTGGGATACAAAATATAACTGTCAATTCAACTATGTTGAGACATGATTGTTCTCACTTCGACGATCATGTTAAATCAAGCATATACTGGAAAATGTAAACAATCTATAACTATTTCGTTAATACCTTAAACAATCATAGCATAAACAAATAGTCAGAAGAAAAATAGGAAATGGTTCGTTACAAGTCTAGTCACGGTGGCAGTGTTGTGTGAAAAGTCTTATCAACTAGTGATAATGATAAAAAAAAGATATTTCAGTAGTAAATAAATGTCACATCAAGTGTTATGTCTTTATCACATTTGTACCAAAAAAGTAGAAGATGACACGGAATAGGACTTCAGCCCGTCACTCAACGCCATTCCAAAAGAACCCCCGACGAAAATCATAGCCATAAATTGAATCATAATAATGCAAGTAGAACTAATACCACGGTGAAATAATAGTTCACAGCTATCTCACATGTTCGATTGCAACCTCATCTCCAAAGTATCGTTGAACAATTATGTGTTCTTTTCAAATTCTAAACGCTATTTTTTACAGATGTGAACTTCATCGTCCAATATAAGATTGGAGAAGTGAAAACTGAGATGGATAATACAAATGGTATTGGTCTATGTATCATAAGACAAAAATGAAAGGTACAATAATTTAAACTCGTTATTCTAGTTCATCAACTTTAATCTCGTACTGTTCGCCAGATGAAAGAATTTTGACTCCAACCATACCCTTTTGCCACTCTGCAGTACCCACTAATATCAACCTGCGAGCATTTACTCGCGCTGCCCTTTTGAACACCCTGAAAAATTATAAACAGAAGGAGAAGAAAAATTACAAATTAACATAAAGGAACTATGGATAAATTACAAATTGAATGTTAACATTGGCAGGATACAAAGAGATAAAGGATATGTCTAGATGCATATTATGTGACTCGAAAAATAGAAACAAATAGGGAACTCGTTGATGTAGGAACGGAATCTTGCATACCATTTGAGTGGTTTATTTTCCAAAACCAAATCAACACTTTGACCCTTTTCCCTGAGTATAGTGGCAACAGCAGAAGCGGCGCCCTGGAGATCCTGATCCAACGAGCAGACAATGTTTTCGATCTGAGGACCAAGATCCGGAAGGAGTCCTCTCTCTTTGAGCAGCTACATAATCAAGAATGAAGATAAGATAAAAGAACTTTCTGGAAAGTAGAGATTCACTTGTGACAATATTAAGTTGATGAACTAATAATCTCCCTGGAAAAGTAACTTCCAAAATTTCCCAAGATATTCTACAAATATCCCCTCAAAAAAAAAAAATATATATATATATATATGGAAAAAGAAAAGAAGAAGAGGATGTTCGACAAATAAAGTTGCCTGTACCCTTTAAGGCTTAGCCAAAGTGGCACTCAACACTGATTGACAGTGTTGTGGAAATGTATCAGATTTCTTTATGATGACGTGCAAGAAAAGTACATTAAAGTATATTGTGCATGTGAAAGTATTCGTTAGTTAGTCTGGCATTCTAAGTGTTTTTGGCGGATGGAACTAAGGCAGTTTCCCAGAGTTGAAGAGTATCAATTGTGCAAGAACATACAAGTATATTGGTTCATGTGATGAATTTGTAAATTCACGATTACATAGAAAAATGTTTCTTCTTATCTCAGGGAAAGAATACAAATGATCTAACTAACTTAAAAAAACATAAATAACAAAGTAAATAAAATAAAAATTGAAGATTTTCAGTACTTATTATCTCAGAATTCAGTATTCAGTCTTTAACTGCCATTAAGATGACAAATAGAAAAAACTCAAGCAAATACCAACAAGGACAAGTTAAGAGAAACCTAACTCACTTCTACTATAACTGCATCACCAAATCCAAAGCCACAGGCTGGAATATCGTCGCCTCCAAACGTAGAAAGTAGCCTATCATATCGCCCACCGCCACAAATGGCTCGTAACTTTCCTTCTCGATCGAATCCCTGAAGAAAAGAATATGATAATTAAATGAGGGAAACAGGTTGAGTACTTGGCTTTTGATAATTCCAGTAGCCAGCCCAGAAACAGGTTAAGTGAAAATCCTATCCTCAAGAGATTTATCAACTATAAGGATGATAAACGGCTCGTACTTAGCTTTTGATAATTAGCCAGCCCAGAAACAGGTTAAGCTATCATCTAAATTCTAAGATATAAGTGAAGGGCAAAATTGGGGTGGGCATAATTCTAGTTTGGTTCCTTGAGAATTTGACAAATTGTGTAATATAGAAATTCTACAAAATGAATGAGAAGGCTCCATGTCTAGGGATGGAAGCAAACTGGATCAGAATTGGTTGGTTTTGGATGGCAAGTATAGCACTTTTCTTTTCCTCAGAAAATAACTATAATGTTTATTGTTTAAGAATCAGCAATGACTATGTCAATAAATGTGAAAATCAGATTTCTGAACATTAATGATGGATAGATAGCACAATTTATTTGAAGAGTTGTGCTATTTGAACAAAAGTGCATACAAAAATTTAAACAAAACTGACACATAGCAGAATCTTATTTTTCAACACATCACATCACCTTTAAATCAAAGGTAATATGAGACACGTCCTTTTTATCAATCTCTGTCTCCTCTTTTGTCCAAATAGAATTATTCTTATTTGAATCATGCAACAGGAGAAGTGGCTGAGAACATGTAGGCGTTAGAAAGGGAGCTTAGATTTACCTCAAATACAATTCCCGTATAATAAGCTAGACCACGGACAATGGATGCATCAAACTGAATCCAGTCAGAGTAACCATATTTTTCAGCAAGTGAAAATAGCTGCTTTAAGTCTGCAAGAGCTTCCACAGAATCCCCAAGTTTCTCTACAATAAAAGCAAAAGGTAACATAGTTGTTAACTTAAAAAGATAGTAACCTACATTTGATTCAAATATAATAATCTTGCTGATATAACCACCTCCCACCTGGCTTCAAGTAGCTATTGCCCATTGCAGACAAGACAGAAGAATAAGAGAAACGGCATAAACTTATAAAAACTTGTAGTCACAGACCCACAATCATATCTTCTGGTCTTAATGTCTATAAACTTTCATTTCTGGTGCCTGTTGCTTCATTCTACAATAATGAAGAACAAATTATACCACTAGTCTGGCCCTATTAGTGGATCATTGATTTTGCATGTGGGTTCTGAATACAAAAGCCAGAGATAGAAGTAGATTGAGAAAATCAGACAAAAAGATAGTGACAAATGAATTCCACTGTCAAAACTGTAAAATAAATATTAATATTAAAAAACACATGACGTTATAACTTTTAATACAGTAACACCAACCTTCCAACTTTTCCAAAGACTTCACAGAAAGAATATCCAAAAGCTCCTCGATAGCATCCTCTGATAACTCAGCAGACTTCAGTTCCTTCTTCACTTCATCTATTGAAATCTTTTCTATCTGTTCAAAATAGAAATAAACAAATAAATGAAAGAAACTATAAAGAAATTTTAAAAGGCAAACTTTTGAAAATAAAGGGGGAAAACTTTAAGGCAAACATCAGGACACGTGTCTACAAGATAGAGAAATGAAGTGAAGCAACCATATTCAGTATTTTCAACTTTAGAGTACTAACTGCAAATGAATAAAGCAACTATTCTTACAATAAATTTGATTTTGCCATGGCTTTCCAGAATCATGTTTACACATATCAAAGTTGGAAGCCGGAGAAATAGATGCATGATAGAATGACAATTCACCTAAATCCCCCAATAAAAAAAATTAACTTCTGTCGATTAAAAAATGCCAGTTAAGTCTCCCCTAAACTAATCTTACAGTCAATTTATTGTTTTCCATAAAGTGAAATTCATAGATGCCTTCTAATTTTCTCAGAGCATTGTAGAGGCTGACTTTGGATATTTGATATTCAGCGAATCCTACACTGACAACAGCTACCAAGCTCCATGCACTTTTCAACTTTTTTCCCTTAGAAGTGCAGTAATCAACTTCTCAAGATTGCAAGATAGTAAGTCTCAAAGAAAAAACAGGATAGAATAGAAGAAAATAATTTGAGATCACATACATATGCATATCAGTTTCTTTTATTATTACTCTTTTCCCCTCTTCCCATTGGCCCTGCCTCAAGGAAATAAAAAATGAAGCTAAAATAAAGCGTCTACATGTTAAATATGTCAAATAATTAAGCTGACCTTGTCTATAACTATGCAGACCCTTCCAAAGAAACTTTCTGGTACAGAATAGCGCCTCAAAACTTCTTGTAAGACCTGTCACGAAATTCAGAATAACAACACAGGAATGTCAAATTTCCTGATAAATATAGAAGTATGCATAGCAGTGCTCCATTAGAAACAGGTAGTGATGTGTGGCTTAAGGAACTCTGGCAAAATTTGCTACAGCTAGATCCACTGAACCAGCAGCACAAAGAGGTTGAGTAAAGTACTCCTACATCCAAGTTGTCCAGAGATCAACTTTTAACACATGGTAGTGGTAATATTAAAGATCTCTAAAGTAGAATGGACTACCAACTTTTCACAGTTGGAAAACAAGCTTACTCCCAACTCCCGTTAGTTTACAAATTAGGTCTCTTCGAAGAGCATATTAGGATTTCTCCTCTAGTTTAGAAATATATACGCATCCAGTATTAACTTAGAAAAAGAATATAGAGACATCATGTCTGTATCCTAGATCAAGTTAATAGTTTGGACCAGTACATGAATCTAGATGAATTGGTCTTGCACATATAAATGATGTACATCATTATCAATAGTATTTCTTCTTGAAGCACAAGACTTTCTATCGCTCACTAAACTAGAGAAAATTAAAAGGTTAAATATTCGCTTGCAGGGAATAACACAATAATAACACATTGGGTGAACTTTGATGTTAAAGACACAAAAATAACACATTGGGTGAAGTTTGATGTTAAAACCCCTTAGAATACCTCCTGGTTCGTGACAGAGTACCTACAAAGATGCATAAAAGCTAATGGTTCGCTATGACATGTGTAAGTCAGGAAAAGAGATCATTTCTCATGAAAGTAGATTCTCCATAGACCTTCATGCTTGACCAAACACAAGGACAAACACGACCAGAGAAGGTGATAATAATAATAATTTAAAGAGCTGCCTTTGAAGAAGGCAGATCCATCTAACTTCATACCTTCCTGCTAGAAACTTTAAACCCAACATCTGAAGCGGTGATCCCAATGCGTTTAAAAAATGTAACAATTGAAGAAATCAGCTCTGCTTCGGCCTAGAAACCAGAGAAAGATAAGTTATAATTAACAAGGTTATTAAGAATATCAAGGCGAATCAAGCTCCAATCTATGGGAAAAAATATCTATTTTGAGTTAACTAAGGGTCCGTTTGGTATCGTTTATAATTGGATTGGTTTATAATATATTTTGAAATTTAAATTTTTGGGACATGTGACTTAATTTGATTGGTTAATTTTTATTGAAAAGTGAAAAGTTGTTATTTGATGTGATGGGTGTGTGAGGTGTCAATTGTAGAATTTGCCACGTGTCCCAAAATTCAAAATTTAAAATGTATTATAAACCAATCCATTTATAATACATTCCAAACGGACCCTAAGATATCTTCTTTAAACAAACTAAATGAGTAGAGGTCAATGATTTATCACTGCATATATGCCTTTGGCATTTCAAGTAGCAACCATTAATGTCCAAAGATCATTAGCATATAATGAAGAAGAACATGGATCCGTCGAAGCAATGCAGAGTTCACATACTGTAACATCAGGTACACCGATAATGTCCATGTTCCATTGGTAGTGTTCACGACGGCGTCCCCTCGTCATCCGTTCATATCGCCAGCACTGTCCAATAGCATACCATTTTAGTGGAAGGGATACAGATTTTCTGGACAGAAAAAAACACGGAGATCAAAATCGAGCATCTGTACCTGGATACAAAATCAGGAATACATATAAATATATTGTGGATGGTTTAAGCATTTGCAAACAAAAACTCCCAGATAGAAAAGATCTCTAGATATGCACAGGCCACAGGACAGAAAGATACTAAAAGTTAAAACCTTACCCTTTCTGTATCACAAGTCTGGCCAAAGAAGGAGTAAGTTCTGGCCTTAATGCAACTCGACGGTTTCCCCGATCCTCAAAGCAGTAAAGCTTCATTCATAGAAGAGCCAAAAGAGAGAAAACAAGTAATTAGATAGGCGTGGTTCTCCAGATATCTTTACACACATTCCACTTAGCGTTTTGTTAGATTTGATACCTACCTCATCCCTTATCTTCACATGATGCCAATTCGTGGTATATAGATGCATGTATGTCAGTGTATGCAATAGAAAAATTATTTATCTAACCATACAGAGAAAGTCAGAAAGACATCATCACATGTATATACGCCATATTAATGCTTAATACATCAAGTCCATTGAAGATGTCATCAATAGATCAGTCTCTGCCAAAAAAGCTGCAGATGAACCTATGCAATATTGTAAGGACAAATACAAACTGTCTTCTACACATAATGCACAAAATCAACTCTTGGTCTTGTGAAATACAACTAAAATAAATTATGATATTCAATGTAGTGATGGTAACTCATGGCAAACAAATCAGATGGCCATTCTAGATATGTAAATGTACGGAGGCATAAAAATTATTCTATCAGTCTACCAAGCAAGTCAGGAGTTAGTTGTCCAAATCCCATTTGCCACACTGCAACAGCTGTTGTCATAGGCACATGTTATAAAAATTTTGCAACTATTAGTCTATCTTGACAGTTATATCTCATGCATGAACCAGCTGTGATTCACTGATTGGGTCCATATTGTAGCCAGTATATTACATCGACAGAATAGAAAACAGCACTTCCCTTATGTATTCATAGTTTTTAAGTTTTAACGCAATGAACCATTTTTGGACTATTATAGACCCGAAGGTTAACCAAGTTAGTTTGCTTTGTCCACTAAGTACCATTTACATTCCCTCTATTTAATTTATACTCAGAAATTTAGAATTTCCATTGGCTTACTTTATCCAAACTTACGGTGAAGATACAAGAAAGACAAAGGAAAACAAAATATAAAATTTATACAAACCTGGTCTCTGATCTCTTCCCCAGCTTTCCTAATAAACAGTGCCTCAGACTCCAACACCGGAAAATCAACCTCTTCAAATCCATGCAATTGAGATATCTAGGTTCAGCAATCAATCAACACGTACCAAATATGAGGATAAGATTCAATATCAAAAATCGCAGCAGGAAATCTTTCTGTAAAATGAAGAGTGCACCGCTTATTATTTTGTAAAATTATCATTCTGTTTAAGTTATGGAGTTCATAATATTAAGCAGAAGATAGATCTAATCATA
>CAVNYN010219887.1:0-32305 GCA_963692815.1 Nyctanthes arbor-tristis
GAGGCAACCCATTCTCTATCCTTGTTTTTCTTTGATTTTGATTTGTGCATTGCATTTGGATTCTAGAATTGCATTAGTATTAGGCAAATTTATTTCTAATTTTATGTTTTATGTTTATTTATGTTTTCTGCTCCCCTCCAACCTCTAAATAACATCAAAAATTACTGTTTTCTAGATGAGTGTTGATCTCGGTGAATATACTTGTGGCTATGCAACCCCCAGCGCCCTCACCTCCTCTTGAGATATGAGCTTCAGTCAAAATCAACATTGGCCCAAATGAGCTTCATCGGGTAATATCCTTCTTTTGATTTCTTTACATTGGGACAATGTAAACTTTTAAGTTTGGGGGAGGTGTAACTTATTTTGAAGATTGATGCTTGAGATGTTAATTGTTGGAATCATATTCACTCAAGTAGCTGTATTTAGATCGGAAGAGTATGCACAACCATTCAACTATACAGATATACATGATTATGATGCCTTTGAACACGAGGATCCGCCCCAAAGTACAACTTGCATGAATTCTTTTCCAATGAGAAGAAGTATGTGACACATCCACCCTCACATTCTCATGCTTTTGCTTTCTCTAAATAGTTGTTCTAAGCCAAATCTGGTGAAAGTAGTTAGGAACTCCTCCTAATTGATATGTAACTTCACTCACTGTAACAATTCCACCATTGACCCTGGTGGTTTCTTAGATATACTGGCACAAAAACCTTCATTCCGCAATCCCGTTAACAAGGTAGATACTACACTTGTCATCTACAGATCCCTTATCCCCAATGTTGCCCTATTAAAGCAAGCGATATACGCCATCAGAGATTTCCCAGCTTCATGTATGACTTACATCAAAGCCGGAGTAGTTTTCTTTTTCCTCGAGCTAATTGAAAAGCAAATAGAAAATTTCTTAGCTAGCTTACTACTCACATTGGTAGCAATGTATCAAACCACTCCCACGCATCCTTTTTCTGAGTCATAGGAAATATACGGCAGGCGATTGCATCGGGCCAACCATGTAAGCTGATTCAATCCTGAAACATTTGAAGATGATCGATTGGATCCCTTGTTCTATCATATTCACCAATAGGCTTACGAAATTTTGATGTTAATGACACTGTACACAACATCAATAAATAGATCTTCCTTCATACCAACAGGACACAACTAATAATTTTTATTTTTTTTTTCCAGAGGTTCCTTAATTTTTTGTGCACTAGATTGTCTCAAAGACGAGTTGCCTCTGTTTCCTGACTGGTCACTGCTGGTTCCACCAGAGAAGGGAGAATTGGCGAAGTGCGATTGGCAGTATTCCAAGTAAGCAATTGCAATTGCCCATGCATTACCTTAAACTTCTCCTGAAGATCATCTGATGGATTAGCTGGAATTGACACAGATTCCATTCAAGTATTCGAAACTTTCAGTGAAGCTCCTTGACTTCCGCCTTCAGCTCTAACCAAAACCTCCTTCGATTTTCGCCATTGAGCTCCCGATTTAACCTTCAGAGGCATGATGCTAACAAGGATAAGTTAGATTTAATTCATATAGATGGTGCAAATAATCCAAAATTGATAATAGATATCGAATATGCAAAGATATATCGATGGTAGAAGGGAAGGAATTTGTTAGATAACGAAGTTTCTTTCTTTCTGTTACAAACCCCTCTCTTATTTATAGAGAAGGAAATAGAAGAAAATACAGTACATCACAATCGCTTGTGAACTAACAATGAGAAGTGATTACTCCTAATCACCACTCCTAGGAGAGCGAACCCAGGGACAGTAAACTTGCTAAGCGACCCATTCTTACTATTCTTGTTCTCACGACACCCACCTCTTGACTATGTCACATTAATATACATATATATACATCATCACTTACATTAAGAATTAATATTATACCGCATTATTGTCTGGTGTTTGAATCCTATTAATAATTATTTTGATCAAGTCCTAGACGTTTTGGTGTTATTATAGTACCAAATAGATGATGTGCCATCCACTGGTGTGATATGTGAGAGTAATAATATGCTCATATCAACGGTTGATATTATACCACTTCACTGTTAGTATCGTAATAACACTAGACATTAAATCCTACTAATAACTGATTTTGATCAAGCATTAAATGTTTGATATCATTTCAATACGAGACAAATGGTTTGACATAATACCAACTACTGAAAATAGAGATATGGCTCCTTGGACTGCTTGTGTGGCCTAATAGGTGGTGGTATCACACCCTTCTCAAAGGAACCATATGTGACAGTATCGCATTATACAGCTCTGTCTTGAAATCAGGATCTTTCCTTTCCTTTGACCAACATGTCCTCAAATCAACATGTCCTCCATTTCTCTTCATCGGTAAGCAGTTTCTCGACTGTTGTATTTTGTAAGGGTGCAATTACCGACATTATGCCTCATCATATATGCTGCAATGACTTGTGCTTGAATTCCACTATCGACTACATTGTAGTGAAAATTTTTTTTATTTGACTTGTACCCCATGGCAAAATATACTATCCTAGCCAGTAATTATATTATTTTTATACATTAAATTATTCAAATATTATTTTAATAAATAAGTCTTTGAAAGCTATAGAAAATTTCTAAATGGCTATGACTTTATAGAAACGCCCCAGTAAATTTTCGAGGTGTTACAACAAGTTAAACAAATTTATTTGAAAAATTAGGATACTAATTATTTAATTATAATCAAAAGAAGTAAATTAGCAACCAATTTATACAGACTATTTGAAATTGAATTGAATTTAATTGATAGAATGTATATAGAATAAAAAATAAATTTATCAAAAATAAGAGTTTTTGAAAAAGTGCCATGAGTAGTAGCAAAAAACTTTTATCTTTTATAAATGTAAATTTTGTATGTGTAGAAACGTAAATAGGTATTCTTTTTGTCCAAATGAATAAACTCATCAAAAAGAAGACAAAAAAAAAAAAAAGGAAATCAAAATGTAATTGGCATGAAATATATAGAATAAAAAAATAACTTTATCAAAAATAAGAGTTTAACTAAAAAAAAGTGTCAGTAACAAAAAACTTTTATCTTTTATAATGAAAATGTTCAAAAACCTCTTTTTTTTTTTTAATTGTAATGATGTGAATTTTTAGAAACTTAAATTAGATATTCATTTTGTCTGAACAAATAAACTCAACAAGAGACAGAGAGAGAGAGAGAGAGTGTGTGTGTGTGTGTGTGAGAGATGAAAAAGAAGACCCAAAAAAAAAAAAACTTATGTACCCAAAAATAAAGAAATAATAAAATAAAATAAAACAAAATAAAAGTGAAAAAATACGACGACATCATAATGATGTCTAATGAATAGTATCATATATGTTTCCTCTATAATCAAAAGAAGTAAATTAGCAACCAATTTATGCATATTATTTGAAATTTAGTTGAATTTAATTGACAAAATGTATATAGAATAAAAAATAAATTTATCAAAAACAAGATTTTTTTTTTCTTTTAAAAAAATGCAATGAGTAGTAACAAAAAACTTTTATCTTTTATAAGTATAAATTTTTGTATATGTAGAAATTAAATAGATATTCATTTTGTCCAAACAAATAAACTCATCAAAAAAATAAAAAAGATAACTTTATTGGTTATTACTTTTCAGCTCTCTGTTTTGGTGCTCCTTCTACAATGAAGGTTTTGCTTTGTCTTATCTACTAATAAGGATTGTTTGTGCATTCTATCTTTGTGTCGTTTTCTCGTCGTGTCAGTGCTCTGCTCTTAGTTTGGAAGAAGAGAAGAATGGATTGGAAATAGCAGGAGAAGATCTGGGAGAGCGGACAGAAGACCTACGCTACTGTCTTGTAGGTCGATTGTCTTGTAGGTTGATTTTTTACGGATAGAAGTATTAATTCTGTGGCCATGAAGAATACTTTGGCAGCCCTTTGGCATCCGGTGAAGGGAGTGTTCATCAAAGAGATCAACCCAAACCTCTTTGCATTTCAATTTTTTCATGTCATTGACATGAATAGAGTCATTGACAATGGACTGTGGACGTTCGATCAAGATTTACTTCTTTTAAAGCAGTTACCAGAGTATATGAATCCGAACCAAGTTGAGTTATTTCACATGGCTATATGGATTCAGGTTCATGAGATACCACTGGAGTTCATGTCACAACAAGTTGCGAAACATGTTGGTAATTTCTTGGGGACTTTTCTTGCTGCTGACCCTAATAATTTTACTGGAGGTTTGAAAGCTGTTATGAGGATTACAGTCCAAATGGATGTCCGACTTCCGCTTAAGAAGAAAATGAAAATCAAAAAGCAAGGTGGTTAATGGGCGTGGCTCAAATTCTTATACGATGTTCTGTTTTTATTGTGGTCTGCTAGGTCATTCTGACCGTTTCTGTGAAAAAAATTTTTGATGCACCGGAAGGCAAGATTGAGAAACCATATGGCCCTTGGCTTAGGGCTCCATCTCGCCGGAATCAGAACAATATCGAAGAGAAATGGCTCCGCAGCGGCCCATTGGACTACAACACTGATTCTACGTTTGGAAAGTCAGATGATATGAGGGTGGATAGCAAAACTGACGCCTTAATCTCTGCTAACTCTCGTGGTAAGAAAGGAAAGGAGATTGCCTCAACTGATTTCCATAATTATGGTCCCAATCAATAAGCTAGATTTTTGCCTATTATTGACGACGACAACATCAATCAGGCTGACGTGGATTTTAATCCACAACAAGGCATAATTATTCATGATCCTAATCATAGGAGGAGGGATTTCAATATCAACCTGGACCAGCCCATTGAGGAAGACGTTCAAGGCCCAATTACATCTTCAGAAGTTGATCCAAAAAAAGGATTATTGGTGGGTCCTGCTCGGTAGGCATGAGCACCTTAAGTTGGAATTATCGCGGGCTTGGCAACCCACGATTAGTTCGTGTTATTTTGGACCTTGTCCAACAAAAGAGGCCTGATTTTATTTTCTTAATTGAGATATTAGCAAGAACAAGTCGTTTGGAACAAATTAGGCTCCAACTGGGGTATGAGGGCCTGTTTGTAGTTGATAATATGGGCCACAGTGGAGGTCTTGCTCTATTCTGGAAGGAAAAGGCTATGGTGTCATTACTTAGCTTTTCTCGAAACCACATTGATATTGAAGTGAACATGCATCATCAACCCAAATAGAGATTAACTGGCTTTTATGGAGTTCTTGAGCGATCACGGCGAGAGGAAAGCTGGAATCTGCTCCACCCCCTCTTCTTCGTCTCATCTGTCTTGGTGTTGTGTCGGGGTTTTCAACTACGTACTTTTACATGAGAAAAAATGTGGCGGGTCTGCTCAACCTGCTTGGCTAATTGAAGGATTTAGAAAAGCTGTGGCAGATAGCAATCTGCTGGATTTGGGGCTGCAGGTGTATCAATTTACTTGGTTCCGTAATCGGGGCATAGTTGGCGGTTTAGAAGAGAAATTGGATCGTGTTCTTGTCTCTCCAGAATGGTCGAGTTTGTTCAACGATGTGCGAGCCTCAATCTCGGTATTTTCTCGTCCGATCACTCTCTTATTTTCCTTCAACCGGCTTCTCCAACTGCGTGGCCTAGAAGGAAGTTTCGATTTGAAAATTATTGGCTCCAGGATAATGGGTGTAGGGTTGTTGTCCAAGAAAGTTGGAACAAGAATGGTAGCTTACTCACTCTTAGGCGTTTAGAAAGTTGTGGAGAGGATTTTCTTTGCTAGAGTAGCAGAATGAAGGGGAAATTCAATTCCAAAATTGAGCAATGCAAGAGAATTATGCAACGCCTTCACAAGTTGAATGATGCAGCGTCCATGGAAGCTTTTGAGAGGGCTCAGGCTGATTATTATGATCTCCTCAAGCAACAAAAGGTTTTTTGGAAGCAAAGATCAAAACAGTATTTGCTCCTCGAGGGAGACGCCAACACACGGTTTTTCCATGCTGCTGCCTCTACCAGAAAAAGGAAGAATAGAATTTCTCAATTGAAGGATAGGCTCGGCAATTGGGTTTATGATGAAGTAGGTATTATATCTGTTATCTATGAGTATTTCCACTCCATTTTTATTTCTACTCGACATGAGGAAACTACAAGCTTTGTCCTTGATCATGTGGAAAATCAGCTTAATCAAGAGCAACTCCACCATCTTACCAACCCTTTCACAGATAAAGAGGCCAGTGAGGCCCTATTTTCTATGCATTCTGATAAATCCCCAGGTCCTGATGGCCTTATTCCGGCTTTCTATCAACAATTTTGGGTCGTAATAGGTGCAAATATCACCATCGTTTGCCTCGAGTCTCTGGATAACTGTAATATGCCAAAAGGACTCAATAATACATCTATTGTTTTGATCCCCAAAAACCAAAACCCCAAATCAATGGGTGATTTGTGTCCGATCTTCCTCTGCACTGTTCTATACAAGATTATGGCCAAAATTTTGGCTAACCAGTTGAAGTTGCTGCTGCTTGATATCATATCTAAAACTCAATGTGCATTTGTTCTAGGTCGTGTGATCACTGATAACATCTTAATTGCTTTCGAAGCTATGCATTATTTGAAGCATAAGACTCGAGGTAAAGAAGGGTACATAGCACTCAAAGTTGACATTAGTAAGGCCTATGATAGGCTAGAGTGGGACTTTTTGAAGCAAGTTATGATTAGAATGGGGTTTCCACAACAATTTGTGAATCTCATTACCTTATGTGTTTCAACAGTCAAATACAAGGTGCTTCATGAAGGGAAAGAGATCGGACCCATTGTTCCAGAATGAGGGCTTCGACAGGGCTACCCTCTTTCTCCGTACCTCTTCATCATTTGTGCGGAGGCGTTATCCCTTGTCTTGCAACGCTATGTAGCGAATGGTGTGCTTCATGGGTGCAAGATTGCTCGGAAAGCCCTTATGGTTTCCCACATTTTCTTCGCCGATGACAGCATTTTCTTCCTGAGAGCAAACTCACAAGAAGAAGAATTGATCAAACTCATTTTGCATGAATATGAGAAGGAGCCGGGACAATCGATCAACCTCCAAAAGTCATCCATTTATTTTAGCCCTAATGTTCCAGTGGAAAGAAGGCAGATTCTTTGCAATCTTCTAGGAGTTGAAGTTACTAATGGGCATGCTAAGTACTTAGGCCTTCCCTCATTTATTGGTCGTAACAAGAAGGAATCTTTGCATTTGTTAAAGATAGGATTTGGACTCGTATACAAGGGTGGACGGAAAAGTTTTTGTCTCGGGCCGGGAAAGAGGTTTTACTCAAAACTGTGGTCCAAGCAGTTCCACACTATGCCATAAGAGACTTCTTACTTCCCCTTAATACTTGCTCAGATTTGGAGCATACAATGAACTCCTTTTGGTGGGGTAGGCAGCGAGGATCATCTAGAGGGATTTCATGGTTGAGCTGGGATCGTCTTTGTGCCCCTAACTCACATGGAGGTCTAGGTTTTCGGCATCTCCACAAAGTTGACATTGCTCTCCTAGCTAAACATGGATGGAAGATGCTTATTGACCCTTGTTACAAGAATTTTTAAAGCTCGTTACTTCCCTCGTACATCTTTTCTAGATGCTACGCTCGGCCACAATCCTAGCTACCCTTGGAGAAGTATTCTAGCTGCAAAGAGTTTGGTTAAGAAGGGGGTTCGGTTTCGACTTGGTAAAGGCAAGGGCATACGAGTTTGGGGAGATCCCTAGTTACCATATAACCATTTTGGCTTTGTTACTTCTGCAGAAATTCAGAATGGTGCTAAAATCACAGTGGACCAACTACGGATGGAGAATGAACCGCAATGGGACTTGGACATTTTTCATGACCTCTTCAACGAGACGGACTGTAGCCTTATCTTGCAAATACCTCCATGCTGCCATCAAGAAGATGATAAAATGATTTGAAGCCTTGATCCAAAAGGTGAATACGAGGTTAAGAGTGGCTACAAAGCATTGCAAGCTCTTCATTCTGTCTCACCACTTCCTCCGGAGGATCAACTTTGGAAAATTGTTTGGAACCTAAAGATTCCTCCAAAGGTAAAGAATTTTCTTTGGAAAGCAGCCACTGGCGTCCTTCGCACTGTTGATCTACTTCGTCTCCGCAGGGTCAACGTTACATCCCAATGCCAAGTTTGCATGGAAGCTGATGAATCGATCTATCATTGTCTAGTTTCATGCTGCTTCGCTCAGAAAGTATGGTCATCCTCACCCATTGGCATCTGGAATTTCATGGCTAATAATTTTAAGGATTGGATAGCAATCTTGTTCGAGCAACTGGACTTTACCGAACGGAATTTAGCTACCATGCTATGCTGGGCTTTGTGGAACAACTGTAACGAAGTTCCAAAGGCTTTTATGATTCGTCGCGTGGTGTCACTTGCGTCTCTTTTACTCCAACAGTGGACTGAAGCTCAACTTCCATCATTGGCACAACATTCCTTTGTGGATAATAGCACCCAATGGAAAAAGCCTGACAATGGAAGCCTAAAAATAAATGTTAATGCAACGACTTTCAAGGAGAGCAAGAGGATTGGATTTGGTATGGTCTTGCGAAATGAATATGCTTGTTTCATGCAAGGGAAAACCTCATTTTTGGTAGGAGTGTACCAACCATGCATCGCGGAAGCTTTATGTGTTCGTGAAGCACTCTTTTGGGTGAGAGGAATACAATATGATAAGCTTATTATCAATATGGATGCTTTGTTGGTAAGGAATGTGCTCGAATCTACTCATTCAGATTCTTCATACTTTGGCCTTATCGTGGAGGAGTGCAGAAAAATGGCAAATGAATTAGGAAATATTTCTTTTTTGTATGTTCGGAGGTCTGTGAACCAAGTTGCTCATCCCCCATTGAGTGGATAGGGGTTCCTCCCTCTCTTATTTATGATGTACTTTCTTTTGATGTTATGATTGAATAAATGCCAAAAAAAAAAAAAAAAAAACTTTATCAAAAATAAGAGTTTAAAAAAAGTGTCATAAGTAGTAACAAAAAACTTTTATCTTTTATAATGAAAATGTTAAAAAACCTCTCGTTTTTAAATTGTAAAGATGTTGATTTAAAGAAACGTAGATAGATATTCGTCTTGTCTGAACAAATAAACTCAACCAAAACAAGAGAGAGAGAGAAAAAATGAAAAAGAAAGCCAAAACAAGCAATTTATGTAGTATGTACCTGACTTGCATCAAAGCCAGAGCAGTTTTTTTCTTTGTTGAGCTACTTGAAATGCAATTAGCAAAATTATTAGCTACCTCAGCAAAAGTTCCTACTGACATTGGTGACAATGTATCAAACCACTCCCATACATCCTTTTTCAGAGTCACAGAGAAAACATGGTAAGCGATTGCATTGGGCCAGCCATGTAAGCTGATTCGATTTTGAAACGTTTGAACATGATCGATTGAATCCCCTATTCCATCATATAAATATTCACCAACAGGCTCATGAAATTTTGACGGTAAGGACACCCTTCACACAGTATAAGTAAACAGATCTTCCTTCATAACAATAGGACGCGACTGATCTTTTTTTCCTTGCCAGAGCTTCTCAATTTTTTGTGCCACCAGATTGTCTAGGGATGAGCTGCCTTTGTTTCTTAAGTATACACGGCTGGTTCCACCAGAGAATGGGAAATTGGCGAGGTTCCATTCCATTGGCAGCATTCTGAGTAAGAAATTGCATAAATGAATCCAATTAACTGTCTTAAACTTTTCCTGAAGATCATCCGATGGATTAGCTGGAATTGACAAAAATTCCGTTCAAGAAGTCGAAACTTCCAGCGAAGCTGCTTGACCTCATCCTTCAGCTCCAACCAAAACCTCATTTGATTTTCACACTTGAGCTCGCAACTTAACTTTCGGAGGCATGAGGCTAGCAAGGAATACTTAGATTTGATTCGTGCAGACGGCGCCAAATAATCTAAAATCGAGAACGGATATGGAATATGCAAAGATATCTCGATGATAGAAGGAAAGAAATTTGTTAGATAATGAAGTTTCTTCCTTTTTGTTACAGACCCCACTCTTATTTATGGAGGAGGAAATAGAAGAAAATATATTACATCACAATCACTTGTCAACTTAAAATAGGAAGTGATTACTCCTAATCGCCACCCCAAGAGAGTAAACCCGGAGACGGTAAACTCCTTCTAACTATTCTTGTTCTCGCCACACCTACCTCTTGACTATGTCATATATAGATGTATCATCACTTACATTAACATCTGATATTATACACCATCATTGTCTAGTGTTTGAGTCCTACTAATAATTGATTTTGATCAACTACTAGAGTTTTGGTGTTATTATAGAACCAAATAGATGATGTGGCATCCACTGATGTGATATGTAAGAGTAATAATATGTTCAAATCAACAGTTAATATTATACCACATCACTGTCAGATTTTGATCAGCACCAAATGTTTGATGCCAATTACGATATAGACAAATGGTTTGACATAATACCAACGACTGAAAATAGGGATGCGGCTCCGTCGACTGCTTGTCTGGCCTGATAGGTGGTGGTATCATACCCTTCTCAAAGGAACCGTACGTGACACTATTATGTCATACAACTCTGTCCCGGAATTAGGACCTTTCCGTTCCTCTAACCAATGGGTCCTCAAATCAACATGTCCTCCCTTACATTCATCGATAAATGGTTTTTCTCGACTGATGTATTTTGTAAGGGTATTGATATGCTTATATCAACTGTTAACATTATGCCACATCATATATGTCGTAATGTCTTGTGCTTGAATTTTACTAACAACCACGTTATAGTGAATTTTTTTCCTTTGACTTGTACCCCATGGTAAAATATACTATCCGAGCCAATAATTATATTATTATTATAAATTAAATTATTCAAATATAATTTTAATAAATAACTCTTTGAAAGTGATACAAAATTTCTAAATAGCTATAACTTTATAGAAAAGCAACTATAAATTTCGAGGTGCTACCTACAAGTTAAACGAATTTATTTGAAAATTTGGGAAAATAATTATTTAATTATAATAAAAAGAAGTAAATTAACAACCAATTTATACAAATTATTTGAAATTTAATTGACAAAATGTATACAGAATAAAAAATAAATTTATTAAAAATAAGAGTTTTTGAAAAAAGTGCCATGAGGAGTAACAAAAACCTTTTATCTTTTATAACTGTAAAGTTTTGTATGTGTGGAAATGTAAATAAAGGATTATTTTCATTGTAGGTCCCTAACCTTTCAATTTTGTATCAATTTTGTCTCCATTCATTTTTTGGGCCTGCTAAGTCCACAACCTTTCACTTATTATTGTATTACATCCCCAACGTTACATTTCATCACTAACCTTTCAATTTTTTCTATCAACTCCTACCAAAATGACTATTATACCCTTGATACTTTATTTCTACTATAAGTCCCCAACCTTTCAATTTCTATATAATTTTGTCCTCATTATTTTTTGAACTCTTAGAAGCCCAACATTTTATTTTTTATCGTATTATATCACCATTAATAATTTTCATACTGAAATTTTAATTTTTACTATTAATATCTATTAAAATTTGCATTATATCATTAATTATTTAAATAAAAAATAATAAAAAATATAAAATAAGAAATACACACACTCTAACATACTCAAACACAGCTCAATGACAACAGTTAGAAACAATGATAACAAAAAAACTCGATCTATAACAGTCTCGATGGATATCAAATCCATGTCGAAAAAAGTTGCTGATTTAAGTATAAACGTGGCGAATTAGTTCTGATTTCTTGATTATCACAGATCACGTGATAAATACAGATTGGGTAGATTTGCCCCACAATTGATTTTTTATTTATAACAAAAACATTCCCTAATACTTTAATTCTAATTTAACTTCTTGTCTCTCTTTTTTATTTTCACCTTAATTTTCCCCTATTTGTTATCCATCTCAATCCAATATGATTCACTAATTGTGAATCTATAAAAAATTAGAATTAGTGCATTAGGGTTCGGTTTTATTTTTGTAAATTGAAAATAAATTTTTTTTTTGTATATCCGCTACTTGATATATGATCATGATTTGTTGCATTGACTCTCGGATAGGAATTTTTTTACGCAGATTAGGTACTCATCAAGTTTGGTATAGCCCTAGTTTTTTTATTATTACTACATACTAGGATATGTGGAGTTTTTATTTTATATTGTTCTTTATTTTTTATTTTTATTTAAATAATTCAAGGTTTAATAGTAATTTTAATTAGAATTAACATTAGTAATTGAAAGGTTGAGGATAGAAATATTATATCCCAAGTAGCACTTTTAATACTAATATTTTAATTTTTACTATTAATATCTATTAAAATTTTCATTATAACATTAATTATTTAAATAAAACATAAAGAACAATATAAAATAAGAAATCCACACACTCTAACCCGCTCTAACACAACTGAATGAAAATTTTAATAGATATTAATAGTAAGAATTAAAATGTTGGGGACGTAATGTAATGTTGGGGATGTAATACGATAATAAATGAAAGGTTAGGAACTTAATAGGCCTCAAAAAAAGAGAATGGGGACAAAATTGATGCAAAATGAAAAGGTTGGGGACCTAGAGTGAAAATAGCCGGTAAATAAATATTCATTTTGTCCAAACAAATAAACTCATCAAAAAAGTAAAAATAAAAAATAAAAAGAAGAAAAAAAAAGAAATCAAAATTTAATTGACATGATATATGGCGAATAAAAAAATAAATTTATCAAAAATAGGAATTTAAAAAAAAATGCCATGAGTAGTAACAAAAAACTTTTATCTTTTATAATGAAGATGTTTAACAACCTCTTTGGATTTGTAGAAACGTCCTTAGCAAATAAATTCAACAAAAAAAAAAGAGGAAAAAAAGGAAAAGAAGGCAAAGAAAGACACAAACAAACGGCATATGTACCCAAAAATAAAGCAAAAATAATAATAAAAGAAAAGAAAAAGAAAAAGAAAAAAGAAAAAATTCGCCATGACATCATAATGATGTCTAATGAATAGTACTATATATTTTTCTCTATAATCAAAAGAAGTGGTGGTTTGAATTGTAGTACAGTGGATAAATACCTACATTTTAGGCGAGATGTCCTAAGTTCGAACTACACATGCTCCTCGCCTAATTTCCTTCCCGTCCCCTATCCTATGTCTCCTTTGTAACCACCCCCCCCCCACAAAAAAAAAAAAAAAAAAGTAAATTAGCAACCAATTTATACATATTATTTGAAATTTAATTGACCTAATGTATATAGAATAAAAAAATAAATTTATCAAAAATAAGAGTTTTGGGAAAAAGTGTCATGAGCAATAACAAAAAATCTTTATCTTTTATAAGTGAAAAAATTTGTATGTGTTGAAACGTAAATAGGTACGCATTTTGTCCAAACAAATAAACTCATCAAAAAGTAAAGAAATAAAAAATAAGACAAAAAAAGAAATAAAAATTTAATTGACATGATATATAGAGAATAAAAGAAATAATTCATCAAAAATAAGAGTTAAAAAAAAGTGTCATGAGTAGTAACAAAAAATTTTTATCTTTTATAATTGTAAAGTTTTGTATGTGTAGAAACGTAAATAGATACTCATTTTGTCCAAACAGATAAACTCATCAAAAAAGGTTAAAAAAATCAGAATTTAATTGACATGATATATATATATATAGAATAAAAAAATAACTTTAGCAAAATAAGAGTTTAAAAAAAGTGTCATGGGCAGTAACAAAAAAACTTTTATCTTTTATAATGAAAATATTTAAAAACCTCTCATTTTTAAATTGTAAAGATGTGGATTTATAGAAACGTAGATAGTTAATATCTTGTCCGAACAAATAAACTCAACACAAAAAAAGAGAAGGAAAAAATTGAAAAAGAAGGCCAAAACAAACAAATAGTATACCCAAAAACAAAGCATTAATAAAAGAAAACAAAAGAAAAAGAAAAAAGAAAAAAGAAATCCCCATGACATTATAATGATGTCTCTTTTATAATTGTAGTGAAGTGAAGTAATTGCATATATTTGCTTGTAAAACATTTTTTCTTTTAATAATGAAGGATATATTTATTTGTAACTAATATAAGAATCCCTTTCTAAAACCTCTAGAAGGTTTTGTTTTAAAACCTCACATCCCATATGACATTTATGGATACACGCCACATGTATTTGAAATATACATGACATGTATGAAATACACGTGGCGTGAATGACACATCATGTGAGGTACAAAACCTCCGTGAGGTTTTTGAAAATTTTCCAACTAATATACTTATATCTAGAAAATTCCACGTATTGCATTCCTTTTCGTTGTTTTGGACGGGGCCTAATTTCCACTTTTTAAATTATGGAGTCATAACACTTCCAAAAAAAGTTATGGAGCCATAAAAGCAAGTGCACACATTAGTAATAAAGTGATCTTTAGTGATTTTCAAACGACATGTAATGAAATTTTCTAAAAAAATAGATATGGCTCGTTAAAATGGAGGCTTGTCCTCACGTGATATGAATCTAACAAAAGTAGCCTCACAAATGTGGAGCTACTTTTGTTAGATTTATGTCACGTGAGCAGTAAGGCTCCTTTTAGTTTTGTAGCCGGACTCGACATGTAATAACTAATAAACATATTTTAAATTTAGCCATTTTTAGTCAACAAAATTTAACTATTTTTTACTAACTAATTGAGAATGTGGCAAAAAATACATTAAAAATGTTAACTTAAATTACAATTAAAAGTTATTGGTCAATTTTTATTAATATATATATATATATATTATAAATTAAACCCAAAAAATGAAAAAAGAAAAGGCCACCTTAATGCATCGCTAGTAGATGATAGAATGAATAGTCGAAATTTGATGATCTCTGGCCGACACACTAAAGTTAAAAAAAAAAATTCAAAGGGTAATAGAAAGGATTCTTTACAAAAATGGAGTACCCCTAGCTACGCGGCTGCGACCTCATTACAAATCTATAATCTATAATAATAATCTACTAAAAGCTGAAGTTAATTGAATTTTTTTCCCGCCTAAAGTAAGAATCTGGAATTTTTTTTCCTTTCCCCTCAATTGGTAACTGACTAGCTTAGATCCATAGAATGTGGGCAGTTTTATTCGGTTTTACATATATCTGCTCCTTCTTTGAATTTCTGTCTTTTCTTTATGGATTAATTATCTTGGTGACAGAAATTAGGTAGATTTCAGCTTTCTAATATCCATATATTACAATTTCTGCATATTATAGTTTGTGTATAAGATTTTCTGCAATTAATTTTTTCACATTATATTCTTTTTCTTTACAATTTTGAATTTGGGTGACTCCTAAATTGACTGTTTAATCCAACGGTTTCAGGAGGAGGAGAGAGGACTGGGAATTTGCACCTTACATTTAGAGGGAAGGAATTGAATCCAAAAGGGAGAGGAATTGGAGATGCTAATGTTTTCTATTGGCTCCAAAACAAAAAATCAAGAAGCAAACACAAGCTCCGCCACCTCTAGAGCTCATATTCAGAACTTGCGCTTACTTCAAGCCCTTTGTAAGCCAATTGATGTAAGCTTTTGCTGAAGCTCTGGGAGTCCTTTTATAAGACGTTCAATGTGATTTTGCTTGATAGCAAGACAAAGGTTCGTGAAGTGCTAAAAAGGCACTGGACATATGCAAGAAAATGGTCAATTTTCTTTTGATAAGTTGGAGAAATTAATTACGGAGGTATGAATAATTTTTAGTTTGACAATGATTCTAACTCTATCTTTGTGAAATAGGTAAAACAATATCAAAGTGTTTTGCAACTAGCAGATTATTTGGTTGGATTATAATATGTTACATGACATCATTTGATTGATTGCTTTTTGTAAAAAGTAAACAATTGCGGCTTGATTTTTACTTTTTGACTTTTTGAAAGAAGTGAAACCAATAAAATGATACCATGTGGCAGATTATAATCCAGATTATAATTTAGTGGTCCAACCAAACATTTACTATGTGTTAATTTATTGAGGGAATTAGAGCATTGTTTTTAAACTTGTATATATTGGATCTGAATATATGTGGTCTAGGTGTGTAAATCATGAGATTTTAAAAATGTGATTTTAATGTAATAATGAGATTTTCCAGATATACTAAAGGAGTCAAATTTGAAGTAGGCTATGATCAAGAAAATCGATATTAATGTATATGTGCATTTTATAAATGGACACTGATATACTATCTATCTTCTAAAAATTGTGCGACCTGTTAACTACATATATATGAATCGAGTAGAGAAATTAATTACAAGTGCTGTTTTTTAATACAATTTACATGTTTAAGAGGTGTGATCTCCAACATTTATGTTAATCTTTTTGACAATTTTGTGGTTTTTGTAATTTTGTTATTAAATTAAAACTGTCTAATTATCACATGAAAAGAATATTATGGAAATATAGAAGATTGCATTCATTGGATTCTATGGTGATATTCTTATTTTCCAATATAATTATTTTTATTAATAATTTATGATTATGATGGAAAGTCGATAAATTAAAAAAAATTGAGGTATTCTAATTTCTAAATGATTCACTCAACCCCCCACTTTTACGTGATTATTTAGTTATATATGCAAGTTCATTGTATGTTGTCAAGGTATTAAGCCTGTACAACGCACGGGTGAAAAAACTAGCATTTGGAACTTCACAAAACACTTGGTTGCTATGGCCACTAAATCAATTTTTGAAATTATCAAACAGAAAAATTGCAACCGTCAATCAGTTTCTTTTAAATGTTACTTAGGTATTAACAATTGAACGTCGGTTACTAATTAGTTGCTTTTACCAACAAAAAGTTTTGCCAGAGTAACTACTGATTTTTAGATATCTAGTCTATTTTTATTAGTAGGATTCAAGTACAATATATCTAGTATAATATCAATTGTTGATGTGAGCATATAATCACATCTACAAATCACATTAGTTGGTTGGTATCATGCCTCACTGCAAACATCTCATGTTTAGTCAAAACCAGCTATTAGTGGCTGATATTAATTAGGATGCATTATTTGTCCGTTGCCGTTATAGCACTGGACATTTTGTACTTGATCAAAATTAGTTATTAGTAGGATTCAATCACAAGTTTTTAGGTGCCATAATGGCACTAAACAGTGGTACAACATAATATCATCCGCTGATATGGGTATATCATCACATCCACAAATTATGTTAGTGACTGGTATTATATCATGTGCTTGATCAAAATCAACGTGGTCGTTAGACAACTATAAATAAACAGGCTTGCAAAATTTAATGAACTATGTGTACTCCTCAAGAATATAATATTTTATTTGACAGGGTGGAGTAGAACTCATTTACCGCAATAAAATCGGCATGGCTCAGCGTATATCAGTCAAACCTTCATTGAACTTTCAATGCTCCACACTGTTTGTACATAAATCTACAGTACAAGCAACTATGTGAGTCATAAAGACTCAGCAAACATGATAACATGCATGGCTTGCTCATGATATCTATTAAATAAATTGATATTCCCCTTACACTCATGAACCAATTACACAGGGCCCACATCCCAAGTATAAACACCGCATGAGCTCATCGTATATAGGGCCTTTCAATATATACAGAGCGTACATGCCTTACTCCCAAGGGCTTACCATGCCTTGACTGTTGCTAATGACTTACCAACATCAAAAGATAAGGCCTGGCCACATCGTATCTACTGTCGGGCCCCCAATACTGTGTCTAGTATATATACCCAGACAGTGGACCGCCGAAGCCCCAACACTCACGAGGAGTACACTTCCCCAAGAGATCGATCTACCCAGACTGCTACATAGGCGGTGCATTATATGGAGACCTCACGCTAATTATCCATTGCATTACCAATGCACAACTCACCATACCATGACATATTTTTCATGTATACTAATCATCCACATACTCAATGTATGCATACATGGCGTGAAACATATCATGCACGATATAATATATACAGAGCGTGCATGCCTTACTCCCAAGGGCTTACCACGCCTTGACAGTTGCTAATGACTTATCAACATCAAAAGACAAGGCCTGGCCACATCGTATCCACTGTCGGGCGCCCAATACTGTGTCTAGTATATATACCCAGACAGTGGGCCGCCGAGCCCTCAACACTGCGTGCAGTATATATACTCAATCAACCAGCCGCCGAGCCTCCAACACTCACGAGGGGTACACTTCCCCAAGTGACATATCTATCTAGACGGCTACATAGGCGGTGTATTATATGGGGACCTCACGCTAATTATCCATTGCATTACCAATGCACAACTTACCACAACATGACATATTTTTCACATATACTAATCATCCACATACTCAATGTATGCATAGATGGCGTGAAACATATCATGCACGATATAATAATATCAACCTATTAATGCACAAGTAGAGCGGCATAATAATGTCAATCTATTAATACAAAAGTAGCACGACATAGTAATATCAATCTATTAATGCACAAGTAATATACAAGAGTGGACATATAACATTCACGCATCGCATGTAAGAAGCATATACTCAACAAAGTAAGTTTTGTACTATAGATAGAGTTATCATATTTACCTCTATTAGTCACAATATTTGAATAATAGCTCCTACATCGTATAAATTACCATTTAAGAAAAAGAATAAAGAATAATAATAAAATATAAATAATATTATAAAGGCGATCGACCAAAAGGTTGTAAAATTACAACCTTTGGTTGTGGTCGACAGGATGATGTAATTTTTCAACATCTTGGTCGTGTAGTCGACCAGAATTTAAATTTCGGTCGACCACAAATATTACGGTCGACCAGGAGAAAGAGAAAATTTTCTAGACAACGTACCGTGAGAGTTTTTTAATATTCGTAATTTTCTAGATAACATACCGTGAGAGTTTTTGAATATTCGTATAAAGGTTTATATTTTTCACTAATATTTATAGTTTTCTTTAAGGGTCTAACAGTATTTAATTGCGCTGTTACCCTAAGGTAAATTTCCCAATTATCCTTAACGGATAATCATTATCTTAAAAATAAATAATTATACTTTATTTTTATTATAAAAATCAAATATGATGCTTTATTTTATTCCTAAAAAATTCAGAAAAATCTCAAGTGACTAGAAAATTATTTTTAACTAAAATGAAATTTTTGGGCGTCACACTATATAAAGAATTTAAAAAGACAAAAGGTGCAATTTCCTTTCGACAATGTTAAAAGCCGATCGACCAAAATTCGTTTCCTTTGTTATATATAGTCAACCAAAATGTAATACAGACTTATATGATAATAATGACATAAAAAATTTTAAGTGTTTTTTTGTAATTCTTAAAATTTATTAGAAATATGCAAACTATTTTCTTCTCATTAATATAAGTAACATAAATGTCATAATAGAAGAAGTGCTATTTTAATAAAATCAGCCTCAAAACTATATTAGAAATCGTGCAAAACACGATACTCAACTAGTGTTTTTAAACAAGTAAATTATATTCTGATCAAATTATTATTAATGAAGAGATGCGAAGATGAGATTTATTAATAAAAAAGTAATAAATTACAACATGTTTTTAGATAAACAGGTTTTAATTGATGAAACACTAGGAGGAATATGTACAGTCCCATTCTCTCACAATATGTCTGGCCGGATTATCCCGTCAGATACACATATGGTGAGATATTATTAGACAAATTACATAGGGTTGTCTCATGGTAGGCAACTCACATGGAGGTTATCCAATAATCCCAAGTTACGTATGTATCTGTTGGGAGAATCCCGCCAGATATATGTCGAGAGATCTTTTTTGGGAATATGCAACTATTTATATGCAACTTTTTAAAAGTAGCATGTACAAATAGATTTATTTTTAAATAAGGGTAAATTTCACATATCGTCCCCAACCTTTGCACTTAGAATCGCATGGTCCCTAACCTTTTCTTAGCTCGCTGGGTCCTCAACCTTTCAAAAATGCACGCAAAAGGTCCCTATTGATGGAATTTATCCAAAATTCCATTAAGTGGTTGACAAAATTATCTTTATACTCTTATCCTCTAAATTTAACAAAAAAGAATTTAAAATCAAAAAAATGTAAAAACAAAAAGGAAAAAAAATTGAGGGGAGTCTTTCACTACCGTTTCCGACAGTGACCTTCACTCCCGGAACGGCAGCTCACAATGGGGGGAGCTCCCCCCATTGTTCTGCCATTTCCGGCAGCACAATGGGGGGAGCTCCCCCCATTGTGAGCTGCCAGAATGGCAGTAAACACTGCCATTCCGACAGTCACGAGCTGTCGTTCCGGCAGTGAAGTTCACTGCTGGAAACGGCAGTGAAAGACCCCCTTCAATTTTTTTCTTTTTGTTTTTAAATTTTTTTGATTTTAAATTCTTTTTTTTTTAAATTTAGAGGATAAGAGTATAAAGATAATTTTGTCAACCACTTAATGGAATTTTGGATGAATTCCGTCAATAGGGACCTTTTACACATATTTTTTAAAGGTTGAGGACTCAGCGCGCTAAAAAAAAATTATGGACCCAGGCGATTCTAAGTGCAAAGTTGGGGACGATATGTTAAATTTACTCTTTAAATAAATATATGACATAGGGCGTGCCCTATGCAAGCCATGTGGCCATATATTTGCCGTTAGAATGTGTTATTATAATTTTTATATAAAAGTGATCTAGTGTCAGATGTATGGCATCATATGGTGCCATACAACTATGTAACGTGTCTTAATATATGTTACATGGCCATATGGTACCATATATCTGGCTCTAGAAATGGACTACTTTTTTATATATAAACTAGATACTCTTGAAGAACGTTGAACTGGACTACTTTTTACATGCTAATGACAATAGGCAAGTGAATTGGCAAAAACCTCCTACGAGAACGTTGAAATGCAATATAGATGCAGCTGTATCTCTGAGAAGGGTTGGGTTAGGAGTGGTTCTAAGAGATGATAATGGGCAGGTTAGGAAGCTTCTCATGAAGAAGGTCGAGGGGGGTTTTACGGCAATAGAATCAGAGGCAATGGGATTGAGAGAGGCTCTAAGTGGGATGCTTGAACGATACGCTGAGCAAATCATATTTGAAATGAATGCAAAGGCTGTTGTAGATGCGGTTAATTCTGAGACTAAGGATGACTCTAAATTTGGGATGATCGTGAGTGATTGTAGAGGGCTTCTTCATCGCTATCAACATGTTCCAAGACAAGCTAATGGGGCTGCTGATGAAATGGAAAGAAGGTCATTTAGCTATGTAATTTGCATAATGTGCCTTCATGGTTGGAAAATATACTATCAAATTATTTGAGCAATGAAAATTAAAGTTATTCCTTCAAAAAAAAAATTTAGAAACATAAAAAGAAATCAGATATTAGTGTTTGCAAACAGAAAAAGAAATCAGATATTAGCAAAACAACGTATTTATTAATTTCGTCATGTTTTGTTGCATGTAATTGATTTTTTAGATCCATAGTATGAGTTTCTTTTCAAAACTTTCGTATGATTTTGTTACAAAGCCTCCAACTCCATCTAGCATATATATATATATATATATATATATGCACGTCACGTGTATTTTAAATACAAATTGCGTGCATGAGAGACACGCTACGTGTATCTATACATGCAACATAATATGGGAGGTTTTGTTACAAATATAAAACATTTATGAGGTTTTTAAAAATTTTCTTCTATAGTATTTTTTGTGTTTTATGCAAAATGAGATTCAATATACATTTCTCAACATAAATGACAAACATAAGACCTTCAACCATCATTGAATTCAACTAATTGTCATCATTTACGTAAATCAATATCTTAATTGCTTTACTGTTTCAAGCGAGTTACAACATTACTAAAAAATAATTTTTTTTAACTAATATATGGGATCTGTATATGATCATGCTCCATGAGAGTATCCTCATTACCGATATGCTCAAATTAAAAGAAAAATATAAGAAAATTGAAAAAAAAACTAAAAGAAAAAAATCATACCAAAAAATTGGCCCCCCATAATATCTCTTTTGCTGTCCGTTTTGTATATGTCCCTCTCATGTGTTCGTTAAATGATTTTATCTCAAACTAATATATTATTCCATCTCCTACAATTTGTTTTTCTTTCTCAAAATGCAATCTAACCCATTTGACATTATTAACTATTACATGGTAAAATTGAAGTAGTGTTCTGATATAAACCCGTAAGAATCATGGTGCTCTTGAATGATGGATTAATTTCCCACTGTTATTTTATGCGCCTTCACAGATTAGGTAATCTATCAATTTTCAGATGGAATCACCTTTTAGTGTTATGAACCAAGAATATTGCAGCAACTTTAAAATACAACCAATGGACTTTATGATAAGCGCTGTAAATGTTCAACAAACTTTAAATTTTAAAACTTTAAATTTGACCATAAATTTTAGGATTACCCAGTGGATTAAAGGTAAGCTCAACCTATAGCCTTTCACCCATGTGATGCACAGAAAGCATAATTAACAATAAAGATCGCAATATGACTGTGGAATGACCACTTAAACGGAATAATTGGCAATGTAATTAAAAATTTTGGTCTTTGAATTAAATTTAATTAATATAAAATTTTAAAAATTTCGTTACTCACGACTTTTATAACATACAAGTGTTTCTCTAACTATTGCAACATACAAATGTCAATTAATGATTGGCAACTAATTTTTTGAAGAAAAGTCTCATGCTCAAGAGTGTTTGATGTTTGACTCTTCCTAAAGAAAACTATTTTCTTTGAACGGAAGAGGTAAGATGGCATCTAATAGGGTTAATAGAATCAAACATGTTTCATTTGCACATCCTTAGAAAGGTTCATAATAATTTCTGAATTTGAAAATCCAATTATTTTTGTATATCAACTCAGAAGGATAAAAAATAGAAAAAATAAAAAACTAAATAGCTCCATTAAATTAATATTATTGAGTGATGCTACATATACATATGAGTATACAAATATACTTACAGATAGAAAATAAAACTATAATTTTATACATGTATTCTCTATTTCTTTTATTACACAATATAGGGTCAAACTGAATTTCACACTCTTTCAGTAAACACATTTGTATATTTGCCTATGTATATTAATCCAATATTATTTCATCAAAACAACTAAATTGAGCTATAATTTTAAACTATATGTTTGAGATGTCCAAATGTCTTCCACTATTTTTTCCTAGATGATACTTGAATAGCTAGTTCCGTATCATAACTAATAAAAGGTTCCAACATCGTCTCTATCGCATAGTTACTAGTTGCACCTATGATTGGGCTAATCCATTCAACATCGACGGTTCTAGTTTCTTGTCATATGTGCAACCACCACTTTTGATTATCTAGCTTTTCATACGCAATGACATTAGTAAATATGAAAATATCAATATACTAAATTTCGTGACTCATGGGATCATTCTGAATTTCGATCAATATCAATTAATTATTTTAGGGGAATATCGATTGATTAATGGGCAAATGGGTTATAAAACATTGAAAAAAATAATAAAAAATATAAGTCAATGCACAGCAAATTTCACTGCATATTTGTTTTCGTGATAGAGTTTGTATTTATCTTAATTGATTATCTAAATATAATTAATATGAATTTCAGAAACAAAAATGCGTATATTCATTTTCGGAAAAAAATAATACGTAGTTAGCTACATCTAACTACCGATAATTTTAGGAAAATGGAAATTAGAAGATAGTAGAATAAAGATGTAGATAGAATAATATATATATATATATCCAGGAAAGTTACTAAAGCAGAAAAATAAAATTAATAAAAAAATAAGTATTGACATCAATATGACATCACCATAGACCCCTTACGATGCTTGACAGTAATAATGCTATAAAAGTGAGGGAAATTCCTTGCCAGATAACTCCCTTGTTATATATATATATATATATAGAGAGAGAGAGAGAGAGAGATTTTTAAACAAGTAAACTACTTATGGTGACTTTTTAATTAATTAAAAATATAAAATGAGTAACCTTTGTAATAATTAGTAATTTCGACCAAATTCAAGCTGGTTTTTGCATGTGACTTTGTTAATGAAAAGTGTAAAATTAATGAATGGGTAATTTGCGTATATGGACCATATCGATTAGTACCATGATGGCAATTGAATTGGAGATAAAATATAAATTTTTATCTTTATATTTTAATTTAAATTAAGGGTATACCTTTAAAAAAGGGTAAAAAGGTTATTTTAACAACAAAAATTGACAAATTTGGACAATAAAGTGCTTTTTGCAATGAATAGTGAAACGTTAAGGTTGAAATCGCCAAGTTAGAAATTATAAGGTCTATTTACACACAGACATTTAACAATAGGGTCTATTTGTGCAAATTACCCATTAATGAATATTTGGCATTGTTTTAACTTTTAACTGGTCCATTAATTCAGCAACTATGTGATATAGTTAATAAAGAGTTATGGAGTCTAAAGATCGATGCTGACTAATTAATGTAATTCTATTTGCTTGCTCGGGGACAATGATTTGTTAATTTGTGTGTGGTTATCTAATTTTTATTAGCTAAACGCAAAAAGAATAACATAGAATGAAGGCCCTAATGCCATGGGAGTAAAACATTCTGGGGAAAAACCTCATGTTGCAAAGTTAAAATGTAACGTTGGTCGTGCCATTTTCACAAATAGAAAGAGGATTGGGTTAGGAATGGTTGCAAGGGATGACAAAAGTGATTTCTCTTGTGTTGTTCGTCAAGGGATTTCTCGGATTTTCATAGCAAGAGAAGCGGAGACTATAGGTCTAAAAGAGGCACTCAATTGGCTATGGATCTGAGATGTTATTTTCGAGCTTGATGTGAAGAATGTTGTCGATGTAGTCTTAGATAATGTGCAGCTGATGATACAAGTTTTGGAATACTTATTGAAGAAATCAAGAAGCTTACAAGACAACAAAGAAATTTCTCCATTCAATTTGTGAGAAAGGGGGTAGGGATGGCAATGGATCGGATCGGATCGGATTGGTGCCGATCCATTTTGCTCTATGAAAAATTTACAAAAACCATGATCCACGACTTACGAATCGGAGTAGATCGGATCTGATCAAGATTGCGATCCACAAACCGATCCATGAAACCATTTTTTTTTTAATAAACACCATACATTGCACTACAAATGATTAAGCAAGTGGCTCGTACCTTTTTTAGATTCACCTACTAATTTCTCCTTTAAATGATTGCACACAGCTTTGATTTAGGTTCCTATTTGCACTTTTGTAAAATCATTCCACGACCTTGATGTAAGTTTCCTCTTTGTGCCTTAGATTTTACCACTATCATGCTCCTCACTTCCTTCTTCTTGTGCATGCTTGTCCACTTCAACCGGAGATTCTTCCACTAGAGGACTCATAGGTCCATCTGGTAAGGTACTATCAATTGGTCCTTATCTTGTACTACATGCACTTGGCAGTGGTGTAGTGTGCTTGAAATCCGACATCTATACAAAGTTATGACATTTAGATAGTAAATAAATAGAACTTCAAACATTTATGTCAAGAAAACACATTAAAAGTTTTAAAAAGAAAAAAAAATTGTTGTGCTTCAATTAACTTACCATTTTTTATGAGATGCACAGAATATGTTATTGGGAATTGATGAGGCAACTATTTGTAATTATAAATGCTCTTATTAAATTCAGAATTTCTATTAGAAGATGAGCATAAATGAAACACATCTTTAATTCAAAGTCCACAATTTGATTACTATTTTCATTTCAAATTCATCTTGGTTTAATTTCAATCACTTGAATAGGTAAATCTGTAGATCTTTCTGTTAAATGAATAAGAGGTATAAATTATATAATTTAATTCTTATTATATGATGTAGGAATTAAGTTGAAATAAGTTCTTATGAGAAAAGGGTATAACTTAAAAAGTGGGGGATAGAAACGGGCCTAGCTGTCCATGGTAGAGTAAAAGAAAGGGCAAGGAATATTCACTCTGAACCAAGCCAAACCGAACATAACCTAGTCGAGTGATTGATATGGATTTCTTTGTACTTGGAAACAATTGAGATAAATCAATACCTCAACAAACCAAGTCTAATTATTGAATATTGGATCAAGAAAGCTGGTTTGGTGTTGAAATTCAATGAATTCTTCTTACTTTGGTACCTCTTCTTACTGGGAATCAAGGCCATTTATATCAAATATAAACACTTTGATAACATTATTTTGTTCACAAATCACAACTCAAGAAATTAATTAGGAGCAAAGCTACTGGTAGCAGGGTGTATTTTCTTGTTTGAAGCAAATTGTCACACAACTAAAGTATCATTTTGCAAAGACTGTCCATAGATCTGAATGGAAAACTATTTCAGTTGCAATTAACAATTTAGCCATAGCCCATATGCAGTAGCAGACAATAACTCAACATAGATGTTTCCAATAGCAGAGAGAAGACATGAATCTAAACCCCATGTGCAATATAGATTTATTTAGCCATTATTAACTAACCTTTACCTGGACTACTGGAGGCGCGGCCGGACTACTGGAGGTGACTGGCAAGGCTGGACTGGACCGAGAGGCGCGGTTGCCAGCTGGACCGAGAGGCAGGGTGCAGAACGAGAGGCGCCGGGCGTGGCTGGAGTGGAAGCGGTGCAGACTGAAAGGCCAGAGGTGCGGCTGGAGGCGGCGACGGCTATGAAGAAGAGCCAGAACGGGGAGAAGCGACGGAGTTGGGGGGCTTTTAGGGTTCTGTTGGACGGCTGGAGTGGACTATAGAGACTAGAGTGTGACGAGAAAATGAGACTTTCTTTCTTTGATCCAACCTTTCTTTTTTTTTTTTTTAATTAAACGGATCGGATCGGATCAGCGCTGATCTGATCCGATCCGCTAACTTTTGTTAGATCGTAAATCTCACCACGATTTGCTCCACCAATCCACGAATCGGGAATTTTTTTCTCAAACTGATCGGGTATCTATCGGGTTACAGAGTGGATCGGATTTTTCTCCAATCCCTAGAAGGGGGCCAATAAAGTAGCTTGTACTATTGCTAGAGCCATGTAATTATGATAGGTCCATGTAACAAGCAAGAGCCCCCATACTTATAGGTGCTTTCTTACTATTGGATAGAGGAAGATTAATAATACTAATGTATTATTTCAAAAAAAAAAAGAAAAGAAAAAGAAAAACATTTATAAGCTATAGCTAAAGCAAAATGAGTTTGAGGGGTGGGGTATGTGTAGTTCAAAATTAAGACGTACTGTCCAAATCTGAGCATTGAATTATCAAAAAAGAAGAAGAGTTTGAGAGCTTTGAGGGTTTAATTAAATTATTATGAGGCTTGAAGAAGAGCGGTCCCAGGCCAAACCGTGAAGCGATAAAAAATAAAATAAAAACAATGGAACAAATTTAGCTCTTGCTTAAGGGTTCAAACAAAATTCAGCCCATGTTTGCAATTCAATTCTATTTTTAAATAAAAAACTAGTATTCCACATGTGCGTTACATAGGAAGAATATATTGAAAATGAGAAAAATTTATTGGTAATAAATTGAAATTCAATATATGTTTAATAGTCTTATAGACTCCATAAAAGAGTAAACAAACAAATAAGCCAAAAATACAAATGTTGGCTCAAAATGAAATAGTAAAAACACAAATAAACATAGTCGAAGGATGCAAACACCCAAAATCTATCATTAGCAGAGTCACAAAGGAATGGTTCAATCGATCTCGTTGAGTTACCTCAAAAACATATACTATGAGTTGTAAATGGACATCGTATGCGAAAATTATTAAATGACGGCTCACTAAAGTTATAAACAGATTTAGAAATATACTTTATGATGAAAAATTCTTTTTAGACAGTTTGACCACTAAATAAATAAATGATTAATAAGTATAAATTATATTAGAATTCATGGAATCAAATAAAAAATATAATAGAAAATTTACGTCAAGTATCCATCAAGTAAAAACATCCGATAAATATAAATCAGCATTAAACCGTGTAAATTCCAAAAATCGAATAGCCCAAAAAAAGTATAAACCCCAGAAATAAATTAAAATATTAATATGATTTTCAAAGTGTAATCACAAGAAAGCGTTCAACGCGAACATAAGAAGGATAAGATTTAGAGCATTTTCAAAGAAGATTTACATTTTTCTGAACAATTTTTTAATAATTGGAGATAGAGCATTTTGGATTATGAGAAGATATCTTTATCAACTGTTGAGATGAATTCATTTATGAATGATTGAGATATGAAAAACAGATTTAGAAATTTACTTTAGAAGGGAAAATTCTTTTTAGAAAGGTTAACCATTGAATTCTTTTAATTTATTAGAGATCTGTTAGATTAGAGATAATAAATAAGATATTAATAAGTATAATTCAAGAAATCAAATAAAAAATATAGTAGAAAAATTCTGAAAAGTATCCATCAAGTAAAAACATTCGGTAAATATAAATCACCATTAAACCGTGTAAATCTCAAAATTAAATAGGCCAAAAAAAAGTGTAAATCCCAAAAATAAATTAAAATGTTAATATGATTTTCAATTATAATCACAAAATAGATTTAGAGCAGTTTCAGAGAAGACTTACATTTTTCAGAACTTTTTTTTAGTAGTTGGAGATGGAGGATTTTGGATTATTGGAAGTTATCTTTCTCACCGACTAAGATGAATTCTTTTATATAGATGATTGAGACATGACAATCAGATTTAGAAATGTACTTTAGGAGGGAAAATTCTTTTTAAAAAGGTTGACCACTAAATTCTTTTATTGTATTAGAGGCTAGAGATGTGTTAGAGATTAGAGATAATAAATAAATCATTAATAAGTAGAATTCATGGAATAAAATAAAAAAATACAGTAGAATATCATTAATAAGTAGAATTCATGAAATAAAGTAAAAATATATAGTAGAATATTTCCATCAAGTATCCATCAAGTAAAACATCCGGCAAATATAAATCACCATTAAATCGTGTATATGGATGATAGAGGATTTTGGATTATGGAAAGTTATGTTTATGAATGGTCAAAATGAATTCTTTTATATGGATGATTGAGATATGACAGATTTAGAAATGTACTTTAGGAGGGAAAATTCTTTTTAGAAAGGTTGACCACTAAATTCATTTAATGTATTAGAGATTGTTCAAACCAATTACACCTACATATTTAATAAAACCTGCATATACTGCACAACTATGTTGCTCGGACTCTGGTGTGGGTTTCAGATACAAGTGTAGATCTGAGTGCAGATCTTTTATTTTTGAATTTCATATACTAATTTTTTAAACATTATATCTGTTTTCATGAGATTTCTTTAAAAAAGAACTTTATGTTTTTATTGAGTTGATTTGATTTGTGATTAGACAAAATGTCAAAATTACTACTTTGTGGTAGTTGTAAAAAGGGTAAAATAGTACCTCCAGTATAATAATCTATATATTACTAATAAAGATAAGTTTGGTAAATTGAGTTGATTTGTGATACAAAATGTCAAAACGTTTGTTTGGCATTATTTTTCCCGTCACTGGTTTGACTTTATAAGGATTCTGATGATATCATCTGTGAAATTATATATTTTTTAATTTTTTTCCTGAATCATTTTTTTCACTGCATCCTCCTTAACTTTTCATAGACTTTTCCGAAATTATGGCAAGTTCACCATATATTCTTTATCTTTTCATAATTATCTTTTCCTAGATTATCTTATCCTAAACTGCATCTTCCTTATCTTTTCATCATTATGTTTTCCTAAATTATATACTTTGCCATCAAAGAAATCTGGGTTCTTTGGGTTTTGGTTGATTTAGCTTGGGTGATTCAAATTTGAGTTTTATTCGATATTGTTTGAATTGTCCTGATGACTAGATTTATGCTATCATGTCTCTCAACTTTTGTCAATAGTTACCTGATGTTAAATTTGCTACTTGATGATAACTTTGATAGCAATAATCAACTTTTGGGTTATCCAAAATAAACATGTTTATTGTACTAACTTCTTAATTTCTATTGGCAGTTGAGTTATTTCAAAAACTCAAATATGAACTTGCTCTATTTGTACTCTTCTTACTCTTCTAATGAATTATATTCAGTAACAAAATAGACCTCTGTGTGGTTCCTCCAAATTATTTTTAACTTTTGACATTAAATATAGGAGTATAGTAGATTGATAGATTTTGAATTTGGGAATATTGAATAATAATCATTTCTTGAAATAAAAATGTTACTTTCTTTGTGATTAATTGTCAACATTTTACAACATTTTTTTGGACCCTAAATAGAACAAACTTACATCCCCTAATTATAACTAGTTGTATACCCGTGCGTTGCACGGAATGGAATAAAATGCATAGTAATTTTAAAAACTAAATAATCTTAATTTTATTTGTGTAGTACTCACTCATATATACATACGTTACTAATGTACATAAATAGAATCAAGTTAAAACATACAATATTTTCACTTGTCACAAAGCTAATTAAATTGTCATTCATAGAACAATACTCTTAAGTAATAAAAATGCGACTGAGGAATTTTTACAAAATTAATTTCATGTTGAGTATGAGAACTAAGAAACTATTGAAAAGAGAGGATATGAAATTTATACAACTCTATAATTACTCGACACCCACATCCTAATTCAATAGAGTGTGGATGATATTCATTTATCAGAATGAATTATTCTCCACATTCATTCTCCTCCATACATTTTTGAAAAATTATTTTTCGCATTTCCTCATCACTAGCCAGTAAAGTTGGCTGACTATAGTTTGTACACATTCTCCTATTACAAAAGATCTAAGAGAAGCAATATTAAAACAACGGATAAATTCTATATAATTTACCATTTACTACTAACATTAATTTTTAACTATTTTGCATTTTAAAAAGAATTAAAAGATTTTTTAATTTTTGTTTTAAATCATTATCATCAAATACTATTACTATAATATCCCCTGAATTTAAATTTTTACCATTATATATAGGTTCTAAGAAAAAAACAAATAATAAATTTATAAGTACTGTACTAAACATATAACCCTAGGTTTTATGACGTGTGATTTATCGTATTGAATTAAAGTAAAAGTTTTAAAACTGATTTAATTTTACTTTATTATTATATCATCAATCTCACGAGTATGCACTTAATCGAAATAAGAAGAAGTCACAATAACCCAATACTTGAAATTGTTAGAATTTTGAAAAAATATTGAATCTTTGAAGATAGCCCAAAAACTAATAGAATGTGTATAACAAACATTAATGGATAACAAATAGCATATTATATATAAAATAAAAAATGTATAAATTTTTATATATTATTATAAAATAAAATGATAGCAAAATGTAACTAATAGATAAGTATTACTTTTTTTCTAAATAGAATGAATAAGTATTATTATTATTATTAATAAATTAAAAAAATTAAAAACGCATATAAAAGTAGGATAGTGGTTTTGGCGGGAAAACTTGCATATGACCATTATTCTACTTTAATATATATAAGATAAGATTTTAGTTATCACAAACATTATCTAAGAGAAATTAAAAAGAATGAATCATGCAGTTACAAATGATCTCGAATAAATATGTATAAGTTTAATTGAAACTTATGCTGAGATTTCATGTACTTCTAAAATAGTTACATGGCCTTCATTTCACTGCTTCTTTATGATATAATATAATAATAGTTTCATAGTTAAATGCATGCTTATTTAACCATGAATTTCCTTCCCACGCAAATGCTTCTTTCGATAATCTTCTTCAATCACTGGCGCCAATCCCTGCCACCAATGGAGGTCTGACTTTTTCACCCATCTCTGTTGATCCTGATTTTTATTTATTTATTTATTTTATTTTATTGTGCTTCAAGTTTCCAACGAACAACAATCAAGTATTGTATTACTTTCAGGCTCGATGATACAAGAATTCGGAAAGACTTCTGAACATTTTTCTGAACTTTTGTCAATATGAGGTTCTCCTTTGGTGGAATCTTTCCTCAAATCAGTGTAAAGAGACAAATTCAGGGAAAGATAGTGAGAGACTGATGATAATTGGGGTTCTCCGAAAACACTCGAAGCAGATATATACCATAAATTTCTAGCCTTTCATGTGGTGATCCACTCTTTTGGTGTTTCTTGGGAAATTTTTTAATATCTCAAAATGTTTAATTTGTGATTTTTTATTTTTTTCCCCAAGGATAGCTGATGGAAAGTTGAGTCTTCGAAGTATCCACGGCTTCAGCTAATGCCCTATTACTATGAAAGAAGTCCTCATGGTACAT
>CAVNYN010219889.1:0-58489 GCA_963692815.1 Nyctanthes arbor-tristis
ACAGCCAGAAGTCAAAATCGCATACCTCAACCTTTACATCTTTTATTACTGAAATTTTTTTGTTGAATGCTTTATTCAAGTTTCTGGTGGTCTGCTTGTAGGGACATCAAACCTGACAACCTAATACTGGACAAAAATGGCCATTTAAAGCTTTCCGACTTTGGCTTGTGTAAGCCCCTGGACAATAAATATTCATCAATGTTGTTGGAAGATGATGATCTCACTACGCAGGAGTTTACAACTGATAGTGGAGGGCAAAGTGGCACTGATAATGCTCCTTGGTTAATGGCCAAGGAGCAGCTACAGCAGTGGAAACGTAATCGGCGTGCCTTGGTATTCTTTTATGTTCAGTTTTTTTCCCTTGGTTGCAATAGTCTGCTGGTTCAATAATTTCTGCTTCCACTATCTATTATCGGGTTAAAAACAGTCACATTACCTTTCCAGCTAGTTGAACCATTGGACATGGTGAAAGTGACCAACTTTTAACAAATTTTAAGTTCAGGGACGGCTCGAAACAAATAAAGTTTACTGCAAAATTTCGCGAGACGTCTAGCGACTAATTAAACTTGTCAATGTTGTACTAATTTACTTAGGAGTATATTGGGGGAAATGCGATAATATCTGAATGGTATCTTTTTGCAGGCATATTCTACTGTTGGAACGCTTGATTATATGGCACCTGAAGTTTTGTTGAAAAAAGGATATGGAATGGAGTGTGACTGGTGGTCGTTGGGGGCAATCATGTATGAAATGCTCATAGGCTATCCTCCGTTTTGCTCTGACGATCCAAGAATGACATGCCGCAAGGTATTATAGCACTTTCTGGTTTATATTACTCAAAACTTCATCTAGACGCGTGAACTTGCAAAATTCGGGTGCTCTTCCGATCTCGAATGTTGACTGTTGAGCGACTTGATCTATATCTAATATTATCTTCATCATGCTTTCACATGTAGATGGGTTTTCTCCCCCTCATGAAAGCCTAAAATGTGCAATTTCATTTGCATCCATAACTTTCTCCGCTTGATCTAAAAGCTTAATTTATTTTATTTTATTTTATTTTATTTTATTGTTTGTATTATTTAATATTTATCTTCAACAATGAAGCATTTTGTTAGTTCTTAAAAGAGATCTCTATGGGGATTGTCTATAATTTGAGTTCTGTAGTAATTCATACTCATTTATGCACAGATGACATTGAAATGTTAAAAAGAAAAAAGAAAAGCTTTTTGAACCCAAGCTAATCAGTCACTTTTATTAAGTGTTCAAATATCTCCCCTTTTTAACAATATATGTCATATATGTCATTATTCTTTCTTGTGTCAGATAATCAATTGGAGAACATGCTTAAAATTCCCTGAAGAACCAAAAATCTCAGCTGAGGCAAAGGATCTTATCTGTCATTTGTTATGCAATGTTGACAAAAGATTGGGGACCCGAGGAGTGGATGAAATAAAGGTAAATGAATGATACATATGCTGATACACACCCATGACAATAAACAAATAATTCAGTAATTTTGACGAAATGCTTCCGATTTTTTTAATTTTTTAATATATATATATTTTTTTAAAATTAGTAATTGTACATGTGAAAATGTCTATGTTATGGTTACCATTGATGTATTTTCATTTTCAGGCGCATCCATGGTTTAGGGGCATTAACTGGGATACCCTTTATGAAATGGAAGCTGCCTACAAACCTACCGTAACAGGAGAACTAGACACACAGAATTTTGAAAAGTTTGATGAAGTATGTTAATGATATATTTAGTAATACTTTGATATTTGTTTAAACTGCCCTTTTTCCTGTTTAATGCTGTGCCTGCCCTTTCATCTCGAATAGGGCAACAATCCACCATCCAGCGGATCCACTGTGGGACCCTGGCGGAAGGTAAAGAACGTAACTATTTTCTGTATTCTGTTTTACAAGGAAAGCTAAACAAATACAAGGAAGAATGACCAAAAATTGCATAAATACTATATGACTATTTGCAAGACACTTGGGTGAAAGGACAATCATGCTTCAGATGTTCTTAAATATTATGATGTTTTTAATGGCCTTAACTGATGAAAAATCTTCACTAGATATAAAGAATTAAGGATACATGGCCTCAAGAATTAGATGTGTATATTGTCGATATAACAATTCATTTCTGTCCTTTTATTGCATAAGTTATGATCACTTTATTTGCATTAATTAATTCTTTTTGATGAAATGGTCATAATCTAATGAAATTTTCTACATGATTTGTATTTTGCAGATGCTAACATCAAAGGATGCCAACTTTATTGGATATACTTTTAAAAAATCGGATATCCTGAAATCGATGGAAAATTCAGGTATGCATATTCCTTTGGACGGAATTTTATGGAACTCAATCTTTTCATCTTGGAAGAACTCTGAATGTATAACGTGAGTGTTACCGTGAAGGTATAGACCTGAGCTCAAATGGATCGTCAAAGCCTCCATCTCTAGTCTCATTATTTGGTACGAATATTCTTTTCTCATATTATCTACAGAAACGCATTCTCTTCATGCAATATGCCTCTAATGTCTCATTTTTGCTGCGATTTTCCAATTGCAGGACGTATAGACCTACAGGATACCGTGATCAAAGAGGATGATCCAAAGCAAACTAGTTGATGTTCATCCTCAGTCTGACTATTTATACGAGAAATTTATTCCTTTAAATGGTATTTATCTGCAGGAAACGATTAATGCTTGTATAATACGAGAATAAACTCAGTTTTGAGGCTGATAAAATTTTGGATATATTTATTCTTTTTTTTCCCTCTATCTCAATTATGTACACATCTGTGCTATTGTTCGGCTATTGGTATTTAATATAATCCAAGTATTATGGCTGCATAGTATTTTTATCGATAGTATTCGTCTATGTGGATGCATGCCAAAGGAATTTGAAATACATATGACGTGAATGTGTAAGGTTTTGCAAAACATCGGAGAGGTTTTTGAACATTTGCATTATTTTTATTGCAAAAGAATATTTGTTCATTAATTTATTTAATGAATCAAAAAAATTTCATTTGCTCTGATTTTCTTTGTTCTATCATTTAGTTTTTTCGACTGCACCTTGGTTGAAATGCTAGACTTGTGCAATCCAAAGAAGAAGAAGACCCGAAGAAGAAGAAGAATAAATGAATAATAATAATTCGGTTAAAAAAAGAAGAAAATAATTGTTTGCATTCACATAAAAATAGATTCTTATGTGAAATAAGAGAGAAACTGAATGAACGGTGGAAGTTTGTATATTAGATATGAGTACCCAAAAAACTCCAGTCCACATCGACAATAGGGTTTTTGGGATGTTTCACAAAATCAAACAGTTTGACGCATTTGACAGTTTTGATTAATAAAACTAGGAGTTCATATTACCTCACGATAGATCACAAGATGGATACGGTGACCCCGCCCCTCTTTGGAAGATATCAAAAGTTGGGGGCTTCTTAGCGACGAAGGTAGAGGGGAACCCATATAGGCAGTGGAGTGAAGGGGTTATTAGTGTTCCCCTACTGAAGCATCCGATTGGACAAGAGTCTTACACTCACTTTCTAGAAGTACTTACAGTGAACAGCTTTCATAGGTGGTGATAATAATTCAATTTAGTTATAGTATTTTTTCTCAAATATACTATTCTATGATTTAATTTATAGTTTGTCTTCTAATTTATTGTTTGCGTGGCATATTAAACAGGAAAAGAAATACAATATTGTGTCAATGAATTTAAAATGCAGTGTGCAAAAAACCAGGTACTATACTAAACTTGATTTTAAAAGCTTTTCTGCCTTCACTATTTGATGAAATTAGTGTTTTGGTTCTACTCTATGATGAAATTTGTGTTTTGCATATTTTGGGTAAAATTTATTATTATAAGATGCTGCCCATTTTTTATAGTGAAATTACTTGTTTACATGATGATATGGGTCGTTTTGTTAGAGTAGTCAAAATTTTAAATGTGTCATTACAACTTCTAGACATTGTTTGTAAATTATTTGGATCCTTTGTTAAATGCTTCAAATAACATTTTATTCACATGTTTTGTTAACTTATTCAAAATTGAAGCACATGCGAGGCTGTGAATGAATGTAAAATCTTTTCTAGTATTAAATCTTAGTATATTATATTAATATTGCAAACGATGAACAAAAATCTAGAACTCTGATTCAAAATTCTCTCGACTCATCCCCTCGTGAGGAATTGCCAAACCATTTGACCCTTGACCTATTACAATATAAAGGATTAGTCAATCAAATAATAAATAGTAAGCGGGTTGGTTTGAAAATAAATGAATTGCTAGTCGTAGAATATTATTCTCGTCAGACTTAAACCTAAACTCAAATAAAATAACAAGGGTTCAGGCAATTTTCTTCCCTTTCGTCGAAGTAGATCAACCTAAGTTTAAGTAAGAAAAAAGGGGGAGTTTGACCCAGATTTTTTCCCATTTATGTATCACAATAGACTGAAGGGATATTAGCATATTCTTTCCAAGATGTTGATTATTTTCTAGTATTTTACGTGTTATGGCAATTAGGAATAGAGAATCTATATCAATAAAAGGTCTAACTAGTAGAATAAAGGTCTCCATTGCCGTCAAATCGGTCTATTAAGTGAAGGTACGGAAACAGAGGGATTTGAACCCCTGGTATAAAAAAAAACCCTACATAGCAGTTCCAATGCTATGCCTTGAACCACTCGGCCAACCAAAAATCGAGTCAATAAGGAGTTATTCATATTCCATTCTCGATTACTGGAATGGTACATCCATTTTAACTATACAAATAAAGTCATAAACTTTTTTATCAAAATAAAGAAAGATCTTTCCTTCGAGTTAAAGATCAAATTATTTTCTTCCGAAAAATTGTTAAAAAAAAAAGAAAAAATCCTCTGCACATTATTTCAATATGAAAATTGGATATTAAATTGAAGTTCTTGACATACGCATTAATATAAGTTAATTTACGAGATCAAGTTGCCTATATATGTCTACATACAGACTTCAAAAACTATCTCTCAAACTCTTTTTTTTTTTTTAAACAAACTATCTCTTAAACTTAATTTAATAGAATCTTAAACCATTTACAACTTCTAGAATTATATCTATTTTATTTATTTGATTTCCCTTTAAAATTAAAACTAATTAATAAATGTTCTAATATTTCCAATTAGTCAATTAAATTTCATTTTAAAATTGGAACAAAATTTATTTATTTATTTTTCATTTCAATCATATGATTTTAATATTATAAATAAATTTAATTAACCACAATATAAAAATACTTATAAAATTATTTTATTAGTAATTAACCACAATATAATAATTTGTTAGTAATTTTAAAATTATTTGCTTTTCATAAAGAAATTATGTAGTCGGCAATATTGATTCTTCAATTTTCTTAAGTTACAACTACATACGATATTTATCAATATATAAAAATAAAATAAAACTTGAAAAGAAAAAGAAAAAGACAAATGAATTATTCATTATTATTTATTAATCTATAAACTTGCTTACAAAAATTAAGATATTAAAATTAGAAATAAAATTTTGAAATTTTAGAAATAAGTTGAAATCATTCGCCGTGAAACCACCACAAAAATATGATATACTAAACTTGAATTGTTTAAAAAATATATAAATTTTAAAGTTTAAAGTTGTGGAGTCATAAGTGTAAATAAAAGTTGTAGTGTAAATAAAAGTTGTACTGGGAAATTATTAATAAAAGAAATTACAAAACAATTATTAAAAAGAAATAAGATAATTATGATTGTGGTATGAGAAGAAAAAGAAAGTGCTTTTTTAGAATTAAAAACAAATATGCATTTTAAAGAAGACTATTAACGTAATGTCATTTAAGAATATTTAAGAGAATAAGAAAATGTGGTATGAAAATAAATTATTGTGGCAAGAATATAATTTTCCTTTTTTCTATATACAACGGGATATAGTTGAGGGGTAGGTGGGGTTTGAACTCCGGACCTCACACCGGAAACAAGAGCGTCTAACTACAACGACACAATTTGAATTACCCGTTCATATGTATTTTAACTTTTAAGCTATTTTATTGCATTTTTTTTTTAAAATTTGTCTCTGATTTTTAAAAAAAAAAAAAGAAAAGAGGGAAAATACAAAAAATATAAAAAAGATATTTTTTGGCTCTTTTTTTAACCATTGCAAATTGAAAGGCTAAATCAAGCCACTAATATAAAAATGTTTTTTTTTTTTGAAAGCCCTATGTAACAAGAGTCCGTTCACATATGAGTTGTACTATTTGAAGAAAATAAGATATAAAGATTTAAACAAAACTGGCACTTGACATCATCCTATTTTTAAATTGTCACGCCCCCAATTTTAACAATAGCAGAAACATTTAAATATATATGTCTTGATTTGAAATCGAGGGCGAGACTTTCCAAATACAAGTTAAAACACTCTTATTCAATATGATTTTACAACAAACATTGCAGCCACTCACAACGAAATTTCAGCCACACATCGAAGTTTCGATCACATATATGTATCTCCTCTATCTTGGGATGATTTGGCCACATAGCTTTAATTTAATACCTACATGATTGTAGAGAATGGTGAATGAGTACAAAGTACTCAGTGAATAACCTAATATCTTGATTTACCTTTCATGTAAGAAAACACATTTTCGAGAAAATCACAGGGTTCACAAAGCTTTTAGATGCACAAAGCCTTTCGATTCGCAAATGGTTCCTATCACTAGTTAAATTACTATCCGTGGTGCGCACATAATTAGCTAAGACCACACAGTAAGGCTACAAAGATTCAAATTGGCAAAGACCACACAGCAAGGCCACGAATATTCAAATTGGCTAAGATCACACAACAAAGCCATGAAGATTATCACATAGCCAAAATGACCAAGAACACACAGCAAGGTCATGTTTCACAAAGCAATTCAAGGCGGGTAGAGTATTAACTAGCGATACAAATGCAATGAATCAATCTTTATTTCCATAACAATGCATAAAGTTCATTTCAATTTATGAAAGCTTAATGCATGATTGAAAGGGAATCAAAGTACCAGTTACTCACCTCTTAATTTCCAAAGATTGCATATTCTTTTGATTCTCCAATGATTTCTTTAATTATAAGTGGAAAAAGACCTCCAAAACCTTAATATTCCTCACTTCAAAGTCATTCTTTAGGTTGTAATCTTTCTATGTATGATAAAGACGGGCAAAACTAGGTATTTGGTATGTTTTTAGGGTTGTTTTCCTTCCCCCAATGGTTTTGAACGAATTTTGGGGTTATTAGAGAGAAAGGGGATGGTTTGGGGGTTTTTGAGAACTTGAGGACCCAAAGGCCCTTTTTTTATAATAGTTGAAATTTAATTGTTTTTTATAAATTTTGAGCTCCACCAACCAAATTGTGACACGTGGCGCGACATATACCGTACACCTGGAGGGAATTTATTCGAGAAATCCTTCCACTTTGTATTATCTTTCAATTAAGTTACTGTACTTTGATTTATGTCATTTAAGTCACTTCACTTTAGTTTATGCCAAATTAGGAACCAAATTCTTTCTTTGACGTCAATTGAATAACAATCTTTTAATTTTCAAGAAATATTACAATGGTATTCAAGTAATTCTTTCAAAATAATAATTTTGTTGCTTACTTTAATTTGTAAAAATTTTTGGGGTGTTACATCAACACATCACATCACCTTTTCATCAATGATTATCACATGGGCCACATCTTCATTTTGTCATTCATTTGTCTAAATAGAATTTTTCTTTAGATATAGGATGATGATCACTACCACTGAATATGAATAACATTATTCTTATAATCTATATCACCGTATTAACTAAGAGAACTAATTTTCGGTATCTTTTGTACTGTGATTTTCCCTTTTTTTTAGTTGGTAATTCTCGTGGTAATTTTTTTTAACAAAAACTTTTGTGAAGAAACTTAGAGAAGATTTGAACCTATAATAATTGAGTTTTGCACCCCAAGTATTAACCATTTTGCTCATTTTCTTTTTGCTAAGTCTTTTCACTGATAAATTAAACTATCAAATATGAAAGGCTAATTCTAAAATAAACCCAATCTCTCTTAATTCGTTCATTTACCATCTCTGACATGTGTGTGTTGGCAGGCTTAACATTATTTAAATGTTCTTTATACATTTTATATTTTTTTAATGTTTTTAGTTTTGTTAATATTTTTGAAAATGTGACCGGCAATGGAATATTTTTTACCTACCCAATCTAAAATCACCTTGCGCCATACCCAACTCAAATGGGTAGTGGCGTTGGTAGAAACGGGGCAGATTACGGGGGAGGCTTATCCGACTAGAACCCATTCTTTTGCCATTCTTACTGTTAGGATTTCTTTCATTTTCAAATTAATTAAATATAATGTCTATCTTATCTCTTTTTTTTTTTTTGCCCTCAAATTTCTAAATTAATTAAGTTTGAAAATTTATTCCCTTATTGTGAAATAAACGTCCGTTATTTCTGCAAAAACCTCTATATCTGACCTTACTTCAATTGAACCATATGATATCTAAAAATTTAGATTTAGTATAAAATGCGATATCTTGGTTGGTAATGACTTAATGAATTAAATGTAAATTATAACACATTTTTCTATTTGAATTCTTATTACATTTCATCTTTCCAAAAACTATACGTAAAAATGTTTACAAATATTTTAATACTCCTCCTAGTTTGATTATTTGGTTTCATTTTTCTTTTTGAGATGTCCCAGTTATATGGCCCCCTTTCTATCCTAAGAAATCTAAATTGCCTTATATTACATATATATATATCCCTATTTAATACTTCAATTATAATTAACAATTTTGAATTTTACTAATTAAATAAAGACAAATTAGAAATACAAATCACAAAACGTATCTTTCTAACACATTTCTCAATCTTTGTGAAAAAGTAAATGAGACTAAATAATCGGGACGAAGGTAGTACTTATAATATGTTGTTTGAATCAGTAATATTGTAATAATATTTTTAAATTATTATTTGGGTTGGAATCTGTTATGTGTTTATACTAATTTTAATTACAGAGATATATAATGTTGAACTTACGTTTTCAAATGTATTGATTGATGATAATATATATTTTCCTATTATTGCATATTTATGAGAGATTAGACGCAAGAATATAGATTGTCTTCTAAATGATTTTGAACTTTGCGATTACTAAGTCAATTGATCTTATTAATTCAATTAATGTATACTTATATATTTATATTTTCTATAGAAGTGCAAATATTACAGATTTATTATGCAATTATTTAATGATATATTTTAGCAGGGGTGGCTTAATTAGTAATTAATATCCAATCAGAGCCACTTTATCCTAAATCGGCCCCATGCATTTCCCAAAGCGCTTATTTCGCATCAATAGCAGTGGATATTTTGTCAACCAGTTTGGACAACACATCTTACATGAAGCATAGACCGCACATGGATTTCTCACCAAGAAAAAGACACCACCACCCAAAGTTTTAAAGCCTTGTTGTAAAGTTCACATGAACTAATTAGATGTTTGGCTAATTGCTTAAAGATTCGTCCACACATGCACATAGATGGGGAACAAGTCAGATAAATCAGGACCCATTTAGCATTCACTTGCAGTTAGTGTTGACGATCCATATCCAACATTTCATTCACCATGTAAGTCACAAGAAATATCAATTATTTCTACTTGCATATATACACGCCAAATGTCTAACAGTAGACACATATTTAGCTTGTTCTGATTGGATAACTCATATGTGTATTGTCTCACAAATATGTGTGTTGTCTCATTGTGGGACAACACATTTAAGTTATTCAATCAAAACACCTCACATAGAACGCCTCGCATTTGAACAAAATTAATTTTGATGTTAATGTCAAATAAAACGTTCTTATTTTCACATGTGATCAATTGTCCATTTAAGCACTAGTAGACAAGAGTTAAAATAAATAAATGAATATTTTAATCTTTTCACACGTGGAACGCAGGTGTTGCACCCTTGCTAATTTACCTGCACAAATAGAGGTTAAAGTTGTTTATTTTTTTATTAATAGTATTTTTAAAGAGAAATGCTATTTATACACAAAAAGTATACAATTTTTATATATACATTCATAAATTTACTTACGCCCCCTAAAATTGTGATTTCAAGAAAAATGATGCAAATGACATTTAAGTAAATACAAAGAGGTGTGTACAAAAATTGCACACCTTATGTATACAAATATCATTTCTAATTTTTAAATGGAGTTAGCTACTAGCCGCATAAGAAACTAGCAGTCCCGCTGGATAATTTCCATTTATAAAAGCACAATTAATGTAGGGGAAACCTTCACCCCAACTCAAATAATGTAGGAAATTTATGGTGTAAAATCCTATTTTGGGCCATTCCTCCTATTGAGTTTGTCCCACAGACTTATTTAATCTAATTAAATAACGTTAAGAGTCTAATTCATATTTTCCCCACAATTTTTTCTTACTCATTATTTAGAAATAAGTTTTCTCTCTAATTTTTTTCCTCTTTAACTTTTTTCTCTCTACTTTAATCTTGGTGTAAGTGAATATAGGTAGTTCAAACAAATTAACTTGTGGGTTGATTTGGCCGCACCAAAATGAACCACGTCATAAAACACATATAAATTCTCTATTGACTAAGAATACATAATTTTCTATACTTGTAAAGTACTAGCACTAGAAAATTATTTCCACCAAACAAAGGGTGACGGTTATATTGAATTGGCGGTTGAAGTAGAAAAGACCTGAGGGAGGGAGATATTTTTATGGTGGAGAGCTTTGATATTTTGGAACCCATTCTCCCAAAAATATCTAACCGTCTTAGCGGTGACATGGCAATGTTATGGCTATTCGACACGTGTAAAAAAGTTACAGCTGGGACTCTCTTTTTGCTCTTTTTCAAGTGATGAGAGAATTAATAATCAAACCCTTCAAGAAATCACACGTTCCTCCTCTCTAACACCCCACACAAAAGATCTCGAATTCAACTGCTAATTTTGATTCCCTTTTTCTTTAGAGTTAATTATTATTATTGGACCAGATTTGGGCGTCTGGCTATGGAAAATTATGGGGGTTCAGCTGGGATGGGTCGGAATTTTTCTCCAAAGCTGGAAAATTTTGAGGATTCAAGAACATGTGTTGAGCAAGAAGAGACATCTACTCTGGTGATTTATCACTTTTTTTTTTTTTTTGGGTCTTTTGAGCATCGATAGAGGCTTATTATTATATTATATATGTTTGAGAGAACTTCTTTTTACTTTTTGGTTCTGGATTATTACAAGATTTCATTTCATGGGAATCCTTGTACCTTAGCCCCCAAACAAGAGTGAATCGAAGTGAAGGACTATATTCAGGAAAAACCCAGGAATTGTTTCATATTAATTAAGGGAAAGAATTGGGGAAATCTTCGAAGACGTTAGAATATCCAGAATTTTAAGGGGTTGTAGTAGTTACAACCTTTGATTTCTTACGCAGAATATTGACTTTGAAACGGGAATTTTTTCTCGAACCATGGTGTGCCGTGTTCATGCTTCTTTGGATACTGTTAGCAATTGGTGTTGGAGTTGGAAGGCTTGTCATTTTTAACCATATCCCTGGTTTTGAAGTGACTAATTCTTGGATGGTAAGGATGCTGAAAACATTTATGTCTAGTCCCATACATACTGATGTAAATTATTACTAAAAGAAAGAAGGGGGGGGGGGGGAGAGACGGATCTCTTTGAGATGTCTAATGCATTTCACAGCTCCACGGAAATTCAGCTCATTTACATCGACTAAATAGATTGCCCAAAAGATGTATGGGCCGAGAATTTCTAATTATAAACTCGAGGAATGCATGATGAATCCACTCTCTAGCCTTTTTGTGGTTGGTTTTACACTGAATGAATATTCCAAGTAATTTTACCCTGTTAGATTTTTGACAGACTTCCGTTATGTAAAACTTCAAATCTAATGGATATAGCGATACCTAATTAAGACAGCCACCTCTAATTTGTGTGTTTTAAGGTTTAAACTTCAGATCCTAAGCAGGGCTAATTTAATAGATTGCTTTCCTCATTGGATTTCGTCTGTGATTTATCTGATGCCTGACAATGCAGCATTACTGAGCTTGATAACCTTTTTTTTTCGTTTGATGGATTCTATGCTATATTCTAGATGCGGTGGATATTAGTTTATGTTTCCAGCAAGGTGATGCCGTTATTCACTGTTCGATTTGATTATGTTGATTTTTGACATGCAAGCGCTTTAGATAATTATATTGCTCCCTCAAAGTTAGTGAAGTGGGTTTGTGCCATTCTACAATTTAAGGGGTGTTTGGTTCTCATTCTAGCATTATACTAAAATGAGGCAAAATCATTTTACAATTGGAGATCTTGTTTGAGCTTCAAAATGTATAGTTGTAATTGGATAGATGTCAAATAAGCGGCAGTTGTCAAATCAGAGCAGACAAGAATATACAATTTTTCTAAGAAAACAATGTGGGCTCCTTATAAGGAGCCCGCAGTTGTAATATCAAGTGGTTTCTTGATATTTTCAGCCATTGTTTCCTTAGAAAAATTGTAAGACTATAAGGGTAAAAGTAGAATGAGAATCAAACACTTGTAGTTAACAGGCCCCACTAATTATTTGTGCTCCCACTCTTTACAGTATTTTATTTACTCTATTTTTTAACGATTACATTATTATATTTAATTTAATAGAAATAATTGTTTTGAGTTGTCCGGACAACATTAACCTAGGAGAGATGGGCTATTTTGCATTTCTGGAATCGGTTGAAAAAATTACTTGCTCTGCTTTTAAGTTTTGGAAGTTCGTCAATGTCCCCTCTTTTGTTGCTTGTATGCACCAAATATATTACTTCCATTTGTTCATCCTTGCATTTTGCCTATTCTGTACGGTTTCATGTTTCTCACTCAGAAAATACAATCTCAGGAATCTCAAGCAACAGAATTAAGGCCCACAGAATGGACGAATGAGAAACACAGTCTGTATCTTAAATCTATGGAAGCATCATTTGTCAACCAGTTATACAATTCGTTGGATTTATTTGGTTCCAGTCAGGAAAGTTGGGGATCAAAACACAAGTCAACCAAGCACAAGTTGAAGAGCACCAATGGTCGTTCTTGCCAGGTTTGTTCATTGTTCTCAGTTTTGCTTTATATTGATAAAATCCATTATAATCATTATGGGACTATTTTCTTCTCTTTTTCCAGTTTAAGGTCTTTCAAGATGGCTGTTGGTCTAAAATTGATTTCCCGAGCGATGAACCTCAAGCAAACAATGAAGTGGATTCTGGTGGTCTCCAGGGTAATCCATGGATCCGACATTACCGCCATGCTGACAGACACATAGCCAGAAACTCTTCAGCTTCCCATGTTAAAGCTTCTTCACAGGCTACAGCAAATGAACTTCCTGCACACCATTCCCAGTTCCAGCGCCAAGATTCTATAGGAAGCAAAGCAGGTAGCTTGTGTGTTCATTTCTGTGACTTTCTGGAATAGCAAGCTATTGTAGTAATTTTGTTCATGTGCTTAACATGTTAGCATTAAGCAATAAATGAGTTTCTTGTCCTCATAGGAAAATTGATTCTTTTCCATTTACTATTATAAGTTTAGTAAGCCTTATGTAAAGACTGACAAGTTCACAGAATTCATAACATGAAAGAAAAGGGCTCTGTTATATATATGTTAAACACACACAATCAGACACGTGAATGTGAAAGTTAAATGTGCCACATAGGTTTCTCCATGAAAAAGTAGGAGATCAGAAGGTTTTTCTCACTTCTGTTTTGTTTACCCAAAAAATGACCCTTTCACCAATAAAATTTTATAAATCACGGTAACATACTGGTGGTGCAACTAAATATTATACTGCTAGAACAACAGATTAGGATCTTGTAGTCGTACAGTATGCTGAGCTAGTAGAAGAGGGTGCGCAACAACTGGATCTCAGTTTTCCTGGTTGATTTACCGATCTATCTTGTTCATGTTCTCTACAGAGGTGATGGGTCAGAACTTCACTGATGAAGATCTTGAAGAAGAGAATTCAAGCAGAATACATGACGCAAAGAGAACGAAAACATCGACTGATGATATTTCAAGCAATAATCAAGTAATTGGATTGTTTCTTTAAGTAGCTTCATTAAATCTGTTAAGACATTATCAACTCACTGCCAGCCTGATGTAATGGGGTCCTAAATCTGTTCCTTTCGGCCTACCTCAAGCAGAATATGTTGCAGAGGATCATGTTTCTAAAGGCTAGGATTGCAGGGCAATGTTACTGAATAAGACAATTTCTGCAGTTTCTAACCCCATGTTTGAGGAGCTTGATGCATATCAGTTTGTCATGGTATTATTATTACTTGCAATCATAAGATGAGACTCATTAATTTGTCTTTCCCCCCCATTTTTTTTCCTTTCATTCCACCTCCCCACCCCTCAAAACCCCTACTTTTTCTTCTTAGGGAGAAGGCTTTTTAGAAGGTTGGTATGCTTGGTATCTGTATCTTCTATTGTTTACATCTTCCAAATCTTGATATACAATAGATGATAAAAGGAAAATGTACAAAAAAAATATATATATATATATATATGTATTTTAATATTCAGTTTTGCTCACCTACCAGTTGACTACTGGTATGTTATTATGCCAATTGATTGACATGTAAAAATAGAGAAAGGACATCTGACACAAGAGGGCTGTTGGATTTTTTTATTTTATTGTTAATTTTTTTTGAAAAACAAGAATTAATTCTCATTAATAATGGAAGATTAAGTTACATTATTGAAAAGCAGAGATTGCAGCCAATGTGGGAGACGATGCATTATACAGGGATTAGAAATCCATTCGAAAGCCAATGCGACTTTTTAGCTAAATCGTGTGCCACGCCATTGGCGAGATGACAAGCAAATTGTCCTTCAAAAACATTGTCATCACCAAGGAGTCTTTTACAATCTTGCGTAAGTAGACCAGAGTCTGTATGGTTTACCCCATCAACGTGAATCGCATCAACCACAATCTTCGCTTCTGATTCAAAAATCACCTCAGTGACACGTATACTTTTCAGCCATATATCAGCCTCTCTAAGGATAATAAAGGTTCAAATGGATTCTAATACAATTTGTTGGAAAATCACGAAGGTGAAAAGCTGTGGTACTAGCTGCTAGTTCGTTATAGAGCTAAATCTCCATAATATATGGTCTGATAAAAAAAAAGTAATATATTCTTCTTAATGTTACATGCTTTTGACTTATTCTTCTGTCACATCATGAATCAACGAATTGATTTAGTGCAAGACAGATGGCAAGGGTGAGACAGAGAACCAACGAATTGATTTAGAGCAAGACAAATGGCGAAGGTGAGATAGAGAACCAAAAAATTTTAGAGGTCTTTTTGCAAATAACTGCCTAATTTTAGTTAATTCCAAAGATATTTTGATAAGCATTTTAAGCTCCAAAAATACTGTGTAACATACCGTGTTACATAGATAACAAGTATTTTACTTTTTTTTTTATATTTTTATTATTTTTTCTTTAATAACTATTTTTCTAATACCATCCCCCAAGCCCAAATACCCACCCCCACCCGACCCCCAACCTATCCCCCAGCTCCCCCGCCGATCGTCGGCGGGCTGATTTTTTTTTTTTTTTCTTTTTATGCTTTTTTGACTTATCTTTACTTATTTTCCTTTTTCTTTGCTTTCTTTCTTTTATTTTTAATCATTTCTTCTTTTTAAATTCTTATAGTGTTAATTGTTTGACATTTTAATTCGTATAATAGATAGTGTTATACTATTTTAATATAGATTGTTATACAAATAACATCACTTGTTAAATAAATAACAAAGGTATTACAAATAACATAGGTTGTTATACAGAAACATAGTTTGTAATAGAAATAATGCAAACTGTTTAACAACATATATTATTACATCCATAACATATCTTGTTACTCAAATAACAAGACTTGTCATGAAAATAACATAGCTTGTTATGTAAGTATCATAACTTGTTTCACACATAGCATAACTTGTTATACAAATAATATAGTGTGTCACACACATAACATGACATGTTGACAAACAACATAGTCTATTATACAAATAACATAGATGTTATTAAGAAATAAATCATTAAAATAAGTCTTAACAGTATTTAAATAGTTGTAAACATTGATTAAAAACATAAAAAACTAAATTAAATTGGAAAAAATAGAAAAACAGAAAAGAGTAAATTTGAAGGCTTAAACAACCTCGGATTGTCGAAAACTAATGTGCCCATCAACCATAGATTGCCTTGCCTTTCCATTTCCGATAAGGTTTTATATGCTAAGTTCTACACTTAATGCCAAAAACCAATTTCAACCCCATCTTGATCCAATTCTCCCTCGATCCATCCTGTTATGTGTTCTACATTAACTTGTTATATAAGTAATATAGATTATTTAATAACATATACTATTAGACAAAAACATATATTGTTACACAAATAACATAGCTTATTACTCATGTATGAACCTTTGAAAATGAAAATATTATTTATCATATAGCAAAGTTTGTAAAAAAAAATTTGTTACAGGAAAAAGAGAACGAAAAACAAACACAAATGCCAAAAAAAAAAAGGAAGATTCTGACATTGCCGAAAAACGGAAAAAAGAAAAAGACAAAATTTAAAAAGAATGGGGAGAATGGAAAAAAAAATTGTGGGAATCTGGTGGCAGGATTTTGACTGTCTGCAGCCAGTCACTAGCGGTTGGCTGGATTCCAGTCGGCAAGAGTGGGGTGGCTGAGGTGAGGGCAGCTTGAGGTGGTTGGGGTGGGTTGGAGGAATAAAAATAACACAAAATAAAATAACAAAACAACATAGAAAGAAGTATACCTAGAAAACCTGTTTTAAAAAAAAAAAAAGTATACCTAGAAAACCAAAAAAAAAAAAGGAAAAAACCAACGCAATAAATATGGAAATTATTTGCTGTGCACAGGAACTGATGAAAATTCCCCAAAATTTTATTTTATCAATCGTGACTTTTGTTGTTATTTTTGTTTTTAATCCATTTAATTATAACAATGTTCTAGTGATGTACTTGATAAAATGTTTTAGCACCATATGTATAGTGCCATATAACTATGTAACATATGTGTCGAACCATGTTATATGGTTGTAGTTTCCCATGTGGTGTGTTTTGGTGTATGTCACATAATCATATGACACAATATGATGCCATATCATGTAGTGCTAGATCAGGGCTAAATGTACTTACAATTTCTTTACGCGTAGTTCATACTTTTTTTTTTTTTTTTTGTGGGAAAGTCCTTTTTTGTTTTTTTGGGTCTCCTAGATAGCATTTTTCATAAGACTAGACATAAACAACTACTTTGCGGAGTTGGTTTAATACTATTAAATTAAATGTTTAATTACACTTAATGTCCCTAACCTTTTAAGTTTTTATCGATTACGTCCCTAACTTTTAATTTTTCTTCTGGCATTCTCAACCTTTCAAAAGCATTATATTTAAGGTCCTTGGGATGAAAACCGTCAGTTTTTCCATTATGTTTGAGGGTATTATGGTAAAATATAAAAAAATAAATATTTTAATATTTAAAAAAAAGAGGTCCCTCCTTTTTTTGGCTACCGGAAATGGCTGCCATTTCCGGCAGGCTTTGGTGGTGATGGTGAGGGACTTCTTCCTTTTTGGCTACAAGAAACGGCAGCCAAAAGGAGGGGGAATTCTGGAAATGGCAGCACTTTTGGCTGCTGGAACCCACCGGCTATTGGAAATGACAGTCAAAAGTGCTGCCATTTCTGGTAGTATAGGGAGAGGACACTCTACCCCAAAGGTTGCCGGAAATGAAATGGCAGCCAAAAAGGGATGTCTCCCGCCCCACCTTTTTTTAAAACATTAAAAATATATATATACTTTTTTTTTTGTATTTGATCATAATACTCCCAAATTTAAGGGAAATACCCCTAAATTTAAGGGAAAAATTGATGGTTTCTATCGCATGGATCTTAAGTGTAACACTTTTGAAAGATTAAGGACACCCAGAGGGAAAATTAAAGGATAGGGATCTAATTGATAAAAACTTAAAATGTTGGAGACGTTAGGTGTAATTAACCCTAAATTAAATTAAATAATTGAATAAAATAAATGATAAACATAAATGATCTTTATTTTTTAACTGATCAATTTAAAATGTAAAAATAATTAGAATTTAACAATTGAATTATTCTTGATATTAATAATTTTATTTTCATTTTTATTTTAAAAAATTGAATTAAATAAAATATGAGAAATTAAATTGAATATAATTAAGAAACTATATAATTTGAACTCAATTGAAGTTGAAAAAAATTCTCTATCTATGTTCGTCTCTTCTTTTCCCAAAGAGTAGTGCTATTTATCTAGACTGGAGATCGGTCTCCAGTCTAGTTGGCACTCTCTCATTGAAAGATGAGTGGATAATTATAAATACATTGAGACATCCGCCCATTAATTTTCCAATAAGATAATGCTAACTAGACTAGAGAGATAAATAGCTTTATTCCTTCCCAAACCTTGCTCCCCGGTTCTCCGACATGTGGGTACCACCTCTGGCGGCCTCCTTCCACATGCTTCCCGAAATCGACCATATCCCACCAAGTCCCACTTATACCGTCCCTCATCGTCATGATATACCAAAACACCCAAAATTCTCCCATTTCCTTTGTCATTTAGAGATGAAAGGCTTACACCATCCTCCCTCTTACCTGAGAACCCTTCCGATCTCCCCTTTCTTTTGTCTGCTTAGAGAACTGACGCTCCTAAGCTTTGATTGGTCAAGATTTCACTAATGCAGTTAGTATGGCTGATAACCTCAACCCAAAATTAAACCTGCTTGAGTTTCACTTGCTCAAACCCTTTGATAAGGAAGGGAAGCCAGGTATCTTGTTTTCAAAAAAGTTATTAGACAGTCTGGAATCCCCCTACAAATATGTTCTTGTTGGAAAATTCTCATACGATCGAGCTCTTATGGAGTTCTTTTGTTTTTGTTTCAAAAGACATTTCTCTCTTGGCTTATTGGATTTGAAGTATATTATTGTGCATTTTAATATGCTGGAAGATTAAATGTTTCTGTTTGTGAAGCGAGAATGGGCTATTAAGAAATTCCATATGAGGATACTCAAATGGACTAGGAATTTTAATCCGTTGATTGCGTGTCCTATCGCCTCGGCTTGGATTACGTCAGCCATATGTGTTTTTTCAGTGCGTTAATGCTATCAAATCCATTGCTAGATGTGTGGATATTGGAGTAAAGTTCTGCGAGGCTGATGGTGTGGGAGGGAGATCAGAGATTTCAAAATCAAATTCAAATTTTGGGAAACAAAATTCAAATTATGCAAAAGCTAATTTAGGTAATCAAACATCTAATGTCTTAAATTACAGTATGGTTGTATCTACTCTTGGGAAGAGATGAAATGTGCACAAGAGTGATGGTATAGACTGACAAGGACAAGAGTGAAGCAAAATATGTGGTGGTTATAGACTGTTTAAATCAACTAAAAGTGCTTGTTGATAAGGCCCAACCAAAAGAGAATGTTTTATCTTCTGGGCCTATTTTAGGACGTGAACCTACTGGCAGCCCTAGTCATCATCCCATTGGGCCTCTTGCTCGCGTTCAAATAGAGAATGAAAATCGTGGAATCCATGATTTGGGCTTTGTCGTGGCTAAAAGTAAAAAGAAAGGCCGCAAGAAAATCAAAGGAGGTAGAGCCTAAGAAATTTCGCAACAACACCAGGCTACATCTTCATCCCAGTGTATGTCAGATTATAGTTGTGATCTGGAGAGCCTAAAGAGCAAAAATGCGAATACAAATGCATTCATACTTCTTACAGAAATTGAAGAACAGACAACTATGAAAATGATGATTGGATTTCCTCGAGAGATGATAGTCAAAATGAGATCGGAAGAGCACACGATGATATGGATAGAATTTTTGCAGCATTGTGTAAAGGAAGCAGAGGCTATCTATCAAAAGGCAAATTGGCATTCCAAAAATCCACTGCAGTAAAGAAAAAGAATGCAGTATTTGACATAAAGTTTGGGTATAAAAGTCGACCGTCTGTCTCAATATGATTAATACACTTGTAAGGAATGTGCAAGGTATCGCCAAAGAAAATGCAAGAAGGAACTCAAATTTATTGTTAGAGAATATGACATGAGTTGGTGACTATTCTTGAGTCTTTTGTGGATAAGTGTAAGATAGGCTCTTTTGGTAGAAGTTTGGGTTCCGATCTCGATGACTTCAAATTGTAATGGTCATATTTGATCATGTGGAAGCTGTATGTGAGTTGTGACGTTATTTTAGATAATGCTCAATTACTTATTCTTCTGGTTGCAAACAATTTGGATAATTCAAGCGGTACATACTAGCTACAATTATATGAGAGGAAGAGTTCTATAAGATCAATTAAGGGCTATTTCTAATAGAGTAGGTGGTCCATGATATATTGCAGGGGATTTCAATTGTATTATTAAGTGCTCTGATGGGAATAATTATAGGATCAGGAATAGGAGGGCAACTGAGGATTTCAGTGATACTATATTTGCTTGTGGCATGGAGGATCTTAGCACAGGGGGTTTTCATTTTACCTAGTCAAATGGTTGTATATGAGAAAGACTCGATAGAGCTCTAGAACATATTGATTTTTTTGCTCTTATGGACTTATACCAAATCAATATTCTTAATAGAAGTGCCTCTAACCACTCTTATATCATTCTGGTAAAGAGATAGCGGAGTAATAGCTTGGGTTCTTTCATGTTCTTGAATGCGTGGATGAGACAGAAGGATTTTCAGACTCTGGCTGAAAATTGTTGGGACTCTCATAGCAAGGGTAATGGAATGTGGGTTATAGTGCAAAAGTTAAGTATGCTAAAGAAGACTCTTAAAGCATGGAATCAACAAGTTTTTGGAAATATCTTCTCTAATGTAAAAGATGCGGAGAGTATGGTTAACAATTTACAGGTGAGAGTATGGTTAACAATTTATACGATGCCTATGATGAAATGCCATAGAATCGAACTTCAGAAGGGATAGGCTATGCTTTACCAAGCATTAACTGTTGAGGAAGATTTTTCAACAGAAGTGTGGTGCTCAATGGATTAGAGACGGAGATCAAAACACAGTTTTTCCATGTGATTATAAATGGGAAAAGAAGCAAAAACAAAATCCTTCAAATTGAGGAAAACAAAAATTCCATTGTAAATGAAGAGGATAGCAACGCTTCTGCCATTGGATATTTCCAAAAACTTTATGAAAAAGAGAAATGCTTCACCAATGATGACCTAATTGAGTGTACTCAACCTTCCAGTTCAGATGAGGAAAACCTGAGTTTGATGACTACCCCTGAAGATGATGAAATTAAAAGGGCTTTGTTTAACATGAATAAGGATAAGGTGGCCAGGCCAAAAGGTTTTTCGACCCATGTTTTTCAATCTTTTGGGATATTGTGGGCAATAAAGTGTGCGATGAAGTTAGATCAATTTTTCAAAACATCTGCATAGAAGTTTTTCTAGCAATACCATTAATCTTATTCCTAAAAAGGATAGCTATATGCACTAAAGAGACTTTAGTCTTTGCTCAATTTTAATAGAATGATATTGAAAATTATCAATGATACGCTCAGTGACTTGCTTCCCAATATTATCTCTTTAAACCAAACAGGCTTTGTCAAAGGGAGAGATATCATAGAGAATATTCTCTTGGCCTAGGAGCTCATTCTCTAGCTGAATAGGAAATTTAGTGGTAGGAGTGTTGCGATCAAGCTTGACATGGAAAAGATATGATGGATTGGATTGGACATTTCTCTTTCAGATTTTGCAGAGATTTGGGTTTGCTCAATAAGGGACTGACTTGATATCCATATGTATTACCAAATATTGATTTTCAGTGATGATAAATGGTTCATCTTCTAGTTTCTTCCGATCATGTGGAGACAATGAGAACCTCAATTTATTCATTATTGCAATCGAAGTCCTTTCTAGGAATTTTAAAAAGCTCTTTGCATCCATACGGGACTAGTTTTATGCCTATGGGGCCAAATTGGTATTTCTCATCTTGCCTTTGCGGATAATGTTCTTATTTTCTATAATGATAGCAAGAAGGTGATCAAAGCTTTAAATAATGTGTTGTTATTATATGAACAATCTTCTGGCCAGTTGATTAACCGTGTGAAAAGTGGTTTCTTTGTAGCTAGAAATGCCCTTGCTCATGCCATTGATACTATTGAGCACATAACTCGTTTTAAACATGAATATCTAGCAACCACTTACTTAGGAGCCCTGTTGTTTAAAGGGCATAAGAAGATCTATGTATTTGATACATTAATTGGTAAAATCAAGAAGTATATTTTCAAGATGGCTTAAGAAATTTTTATCTGTTGGGGGAAGACTTGTTCTTGTCCAAAGTCTCTTGATTGTTGTCCCTAGCTATGTTCTTCAGGCCATAAATCCTCCTACTGTGGTTACGAAGAAAATTGAATCACTTTTTGCTAGATTTTTCTTGGGAGAATCTACTGCTGGGAGATATTTGCATTGGGTCAAGTGGGACAAAGTGTGTAGGCCTATTGCTAAAGGGGGTGTTTGCATTAAAAGACTTAAGGATATGGTAAAGTGCTTTAATGCCAAACTTTGGTGGAAGTTTAGACAACAGAAATTTATGTGGGGCTTTTGTTATGGAAAATAAATATTGTAAAGTCATACACCCCTCTCAATCTTGTGGCAAAAGCACTGATTCTATCATTTGGAAAAGGCTTTTGGAAGGCAAAGATTTGGTAGAACCTCGTATATAGTGGAAGGTTAGAAGAGGGGAGTGTTTCTTTTGGCTTGACAGATGGTTGGAAGGGCAAGCCTTACTTGACAGTGCTACTGCTGATCTCAAGTCTTAAATGTTAAGGTTAAAGAATTTATTTCCAATGGGCAGTGGGATACTAATGCTCTTTCCAAGTAGGCTAGCTCATGTTGTACATAACATATTCTATATTGCTATCAGAAATGAAGAAGATATCGTGATGTGAAAGCTGTCAAATGATGGAGATCTTTAAACTGACTACTTTTTGGGATAGTATTAGAGATAAATAGCGCTTCCAATTAACTGATAAGATTATATGGCATAAAAATATCCCCAAAAAGATTAATCCTATTTTGTTGGAAGCTATAAAAAGGTTAGGTACCAGTGGATACCATCACTCAAAAAGGATTTCAAGTTAGCTTGTGCTCAAAGAGGCAGTGTTGTCAATCCTTTGAAACTATTGAACATGTGCTCTTTGGAAATCATATTGCTATTGAAGTGTGGAAATACTTTGCAAATGTAGTTGCTATTATAATACTAGAAATTTCATCAAACTCATTATGTTTTGGTTATTCTCTTGGAAAAGAATAAATCATGGAAAATCATCTCTACCATACCTTTGTTATTGGTCTGGTTTCTATGGTGTGAGAGGAAAGAATCAAAGCATAATGGAAAAAATATGAGGGTTAAGGATGTCATTGATAAGGTGGAGAATTCTATCTTCCTTATGCATAAAGCCAAAATTGTGAAAGAAGAGTTTTGGAATGGTCAAAGCAGATAGAGATCACATTTTACCTATGAGGCTAGTATTTTTCATGGACAATGGAAAATTATCAAATGGAATTGGCCTAAACTAAATGCACTAAAGCTCAATATTGATGGCTCTTAGGATAAAAGATAGTATGGCTATTGGGGGTATTGCTAAGGATTGCAAAGGAAAAACTACTTCGGGGTTTGAGGCTTTTCTTGGGGTTGGAAATGCTCTAAAAGCTGACGTTAAGGCCATTCTACATGGCTTCAAAATCTATAAGAAGCGTGGCATCCTTCTTGATGTAGTGGAATCAGACTGCAGTACCGTGATTGACATCATTAATAGGGCTTTTTTAGAGCCTTGGGATGCGTAATATGATATTGAGAGGATTAGAAGTTTGGGAGAATGCCAATATATTACTTTTAAAATATATACAGACAAGCTGATCTTGTTCCTGATGCGTTGGCCAAGCAAAGTCTTAAGAGCAAAAAGTCTTATTTTTACCTTCCAACAGATTTTTCAAGCCATATCAAGGGACTTATTCATCTTGATACTTCTGGTTTGCCTTCCATTAGGTTGCCTTCTTGATTGGTTTCTTAGCCTCCAAACTCAAAATACAGAAACACTATAAATTTCTACCATGCTTTTACACTCGTGGTACTTTTGAAAGCATATTTAATTATTTTGGTGTTGTTCGCAACATTGATGAGAATATCCCCAAAGACTTTAGAGAAACTATACCAAGAAGTTTTTTGGCTGTCATTCACCTACCCGCAGGAGTTTCTTAATCTATTTCTAAATGTTTCTAGCCTTGTTGGGACTTTTTATTTTGGTTTCTATAGATGTCTAGGAGTTATCTTTCTGTTGTTGGTTTTTGCTTCTTGTTGTTCTTGGCTCTGTTTTTATTTTGTCCCTTATTTGTTCTTTTCCAAAAACTCAATTGAATGAAATATGAGAAATTGAGATTAGTGGAAAATGTAAGGGTAATTTACGCTAACGTCCCAACCTTTTAACAAATTAGAGATTACCTCCCAAACCTTTAATTCTACTTCTGTGGATCCCCAACATTTCCAAAAATCCCCAGTTAAGTCTCCAATGACGGAAACTATCCAAAGTAGCCGTTACTTTACATCCTGATGCCCAATTCCTATAATTAAATAGTAAAAGGCGAAAGAAAGAACTAATAAGAAAACATTTGAAGGGATGATTACACGCTTTGGATATAGCAATTGTGCGAGTTTCTTTCCGAGGGGGAGGGGTTTGACATTTTATAAGTAGAGTGAGAAGGACAGTGTTTTAATGAAATCCAGTTAGGAAATGCAGTCCCCAATTCCATGAATGCGGAAACTTCTGGTTTTTCAAAAACAAAAATACCACCTACTCCAAAGCAACTGCCATGTGACCGTAATCTATTTTTCCCACCCTACCCCAATCACCCCATTCCATGTAACGCATGTATATCTCTTCTCAACTTTATCATATGTATAAACATAAATCACCATTCCTATACCCATGATCTCTCCAATTTTCTTGCTCTCTTCTGGTTTTCTTAATACAAGCAACCCTTTTATAGAAATCAAAATTAGAACCAAATACGTTTAATATTCATCAATTGAGATGCGTATGAGCTGTAATGGATGTTGAGTTCTCCACAAGGGTTGTGGCGACAACTGCAAGATCAGACTCTATTTTTAGTAGATCAAACCCTCTGATTCCTAAGCCAATGCCACCGTCTTCCTCGCCAAGTTCTACGGCTGCGCCAGACTCATGAACCTCATCAATTCTGGCCCCGAACAACTCTGCTCTAGTAATTACTCTCTTTTCCTCTGAAACCTCAACTTTCTCCTCCGTAAATATTTATCCATTCAATTGATGAAAAATTCTAATGGGTCGCAGTTCATGGATGGAAGCATGTTTGGACAAATTGTCTAATTCAGAACTATTTGGACAAATCAAAGTAGTAAGTTTATGTAAATTATATTAGCTCTTGGCATAATTCCCTTCTAATGGATTGATAATCAAGTGATTATTATACATAATACAATGTTTTTCCCCTTCTATTGTTATTAGATTCACAGTTCATCATCTTATACTGGAACACAAGAGTTTCTTGAAGACGATATTAGAATAAAACCGGATTTGGATGCTCTTGGTACACTAGGAGATACAGGGTGCTATTGCACTGGCATCATATTATGGTCTATGAACCAAAAACTACCAATAATAGTCACTGCTTTACCTGCCATAGCATGAATCTCGGCCAAAGTCATCTTAACATGCAGTGCCTCTTTATATTGGAAGGAAGAGAAGACCATGGTGATGTTTTATTGTTCCTTCGTTTCACATGAAACCTTGTATTTAGCTGCGTGTGGTACAAATGGGACATTTCATGTTGAAGATTTTATAATCCCTTATGAAGAAAAATCTGCCACATTTAGTTTTACTTCTGGTGCTAAGTTTGTGGATCTTCATATTGGGTGGAATGTTAAACCCCTAGTAAATTATAGGAATTGGGCGTCAGGATGTAAAGTAACGACTCCTTTAGGTAGTTTCCGTCATTGGGGACTTGGTTGTGGGTTTTTTGAAAGGTTGGGGATCCACAGAAGTAGAATTAAAGGTTAAAGACGTAATCTCTAACTTGTGGAAAAGTTGGGGATGTTAGATGTAAATGACCCAAAATGTGATAACATAGTGGTTAATTTTACAAATGGTCTCCAGCCTTTACATTTTCTATCAGTTGGTCCCCAAACTTTTTTTTCAATACCGTAGTTCCCCATTTTTTATAAATTCACTTATAAGGTTCTTTATGACATTTTTACCCTTGCTTTTTTAAATTAAAAAAAAATCTAAAAAATAGAAAAAGTATAAAAATAAAAAGGAAAATAAAAATTTCCCTACCTATCTACCCATTTTATCTATATCTCTAACATAACTGAAAATAACAAATACTTGCATTATTTTCCTTTTTCTGGGGAGGGGGAGAAACTCTTATTTTTTTGTCATTTCTGAAAGAAGTGGGAAGAACAAGCAACAAAATTGTGGGTCTCTTCTTTTATTACTGGAAATGATTGGAATGTGGGTGGATGGATAATTAGGTATAGTGGAAAGAAATTATTTTCTTTTTTAAAGTTAAAAAAATAAAAGCCTAGTTATTCACCCACATTCCAACTTAGTGTAAAGGATAAGTTTCTATAATCATTTCTAGTAATAAAAGAGGAAACTCACAATTTTGCTTCTTGTTCATCTCACTGTCATTTGAAATAACAGGAATAAATAAGGATTTCCCAAAAAAGCATAGTGTAAGTATTTGTCACTTTCATATTAGAGATAGAGGTATATGGGCAGCAAGTCAGATTTCCTTTTTATTTTTTTATTATTTTTTACTATTTCTTAGATTCTTTTTGTTTTTATTTAAAAAAATAAGGGCAAAAGTCACAAAGAACTTTATGAGTGAATTTATGAGAGGCTGAGGACTTACGATATTGAAAAAAATTGGGGACCCAACTGATAAAAAGCACAAAGGTTGGCGATCATTTGTGAAATTATCCCTAGTGTAATTGAGAAATGTGCATTTATATTTAGCTCTTTAACTGTTATTCTTGAAGTCAAAATCTTAAATTTGACATGTATATCACATACTTTCTTAAATTAGTTAAGATGATATAAGTTACTTTTGTCTCCATGACGTGTATTACTTGAAAAGAAAAAATAAAGAGTCTTTTAAAATAAACTAATATTTCACCATAAATTTAGGGTTCGATTTCCCTTCTTTACAATCCCTTTATAATTATATACTAAAAAAAAAAGAACTTGAAAAATTAGCTGCAAACAAATTTGCATCATCCATGGGTTTTAGGGATATGAGAAACTTCATTCATTTTTTTAACCAGCCTGTTTAATAATGGCTAATTGGCTCTATCTAACCATAACAACCATAACAATTCATCTAATTCTACAATCTAACCCTAACCTTTAAAATTTCACAATTCTAACCTCAAATCTCACATTTTTAATGCAATTTAACCATTTTAACTTAAAAAGGCTATAATACCCCTCATAATTTAAACGAACTAAAGATTACTATTAAATAAGAAATAGACAAAGCTAAGAAAAAAAATATAATTTAGTTATATTTAAAAATATCAACTAATGAGAATTTAGCGATGACATGCAAGGCAGATTCATCCACTCCTCTATCTACTTAATTCAGGCTAGGTACAAACCAGCTTGATGTAAAGGTAGGGCAGTCAGGCTCGACTTTTTTATTTGTCTCTTGATCTAATTTATTATTTTCTTTGTCGTTTTTTAAAAATATTTCAAATTTATATTATATTTTTTATTCATTTTAGTTAAACGAATCATAGTAGGCAGAGTAGGTCAGGACACCCTGGGTCCATCCCGCTTTGTAGGATTGCGTTCCCTAAAAATAATATTTCATTCAGAGGGGGACTCCTATCGAATTCAGAACAAATCGTGCATTTTTTGTTATCATTACATGAATTTGATTGTGTTCCAAGAAGAAATACGAAAATTTAATGTTCATTATTTTTGTTTATTTATTTAATACTAAATTTAACTATATTAGAGCCTAAGGGTAGGGATGTGCAAAAAAAAAAGGACCAGTTGAACCGGCCTAGAACAGAACCGAACGAGCTGGTCCCGGTCTGGGTTTTGGGCCAAAATAACTGGGTTCGGTTAATTTGGCCCTAGATTGGCATGGTTCGGTCCGGTCTGGGTTTTCTTTTGAAAGCCCAGAAACCCGATCAAAGACTTGTTGACCCTTTTTTTAATAATTAAATTTAAAACTAGGTTTTCACTTTTCATACCCACTAGGCAAGAATGAAAACTAGTTTATCCTAATCCCTAATTTCAATTGTCACCCCATTTCATTTTTCATCAGACGCGATACCCAGTAGTCGCTGAGTCGCTGACTGCTCAAACCTCTGCCTCCTGTGCCCAGTGCTCGACTGCTTGACGCTTCGACCTTGGCAGTTTGCCCACTGCTCGACTGCTCAGTGCTCGGATCTCTGCCTCTGATGCTCGGTACTACTCCATCTCCCATTTATAGCTGTAAGTAAATGCTTCAAAGTTCAAACTTCAAATTTATACAAATTTTTTTAGATGCATTGGTGATTTTAGGAAGTATATTTTAAGAGGTGTAAATGTCGGTAAACCCTGTATATAGTTTCTATTTTTTTCCCTTTTGGTTTTAGAGGCATTGATGATTTTATTGCTTTTTTTTTGTGGTTTTAGATGCATTGGTGATTTTAAGAAGTATATCTTAATAGGCATAAATGTTTTAACATTTTGGACTCGGACAGTGAAAAAAATGGTGGACATTATTAGGGAGGAGGAAACTCCAACATGGTCGATTGCCACTATCACAACTGGAATGGTTTTTATGTGTTGAAAGATCCATTTATCGATTCAGAAAAGTAAGTTATATCAGTAAGATGGGTACTTGAATTGTTCCATTTTGCAGACTTCTCTTGATTTATTCATTTGCTACTGATTCAGTGGTTGAAGAAGACAAAAAGGAAGGCTCTTTCTGCATCACTAGAGAAGATTAATTAAGGAAGGTATATACTATTTTGATGCATGAAGTCTTGAAGGCATTCCTTAAAAATTTCCACTGCTTAGCTTTCTATTATTTTAGTATTGAAGGCACTGATAAACGCACTATATATGAAGTGAAAGTTTTTAATCAGAAGACAGTTTATCTTATCTTTATGTTTGTAATTTTAGGGCAGAATTTATGCTACTTAGGCTAATTTCTTTGTTGTTGGGGCAATGGGCCAGGTGGATTTCTCAAATTTGTGTGAATTTCTCTCTGTTCGACAGTAAATTCTTCATTTGTTTTGAAGAAGATTATGGCATGACAAAGAGAATGTTGTTGATAGAGGGTTCTAACTTTTCAAACGAGAGATCGGAAGAGCGTCGTGTAAAAGAAATTATTTCTACAGCATCTCATGAGTGTGGAGAGGTACATTAGGAAATTCCTCAATAGCACTTTTGATGTTGACCGTAGTCCACAATGCACTCAACTTACAAAATAGGATTGCAAATTGAAAACACTCAATTTTTATTCAAAGTCAATCCATTGCAAAAACCCTACAAGATGAAATAAATAGTAACCCTAGAAGGGCCAGCAGTCCCTTCGTGGGCTGGGCTTACAAAGCAAATAACAAAAATACGAAAAACATGACAAAAATATAGTAAAATGCAGTTTTGAGCCTCTAGACGACCTCAAATGCGCAAAATCCATTATATGTCGTGGCAAAGTATGAGTCTTGTTCGTCTCACCGTGAGTTTTCTGGGATGGTATTATAGGCGAAAATTAGACACCGAATGCAAAAGTTACAAAAAATTGTCAAAATGGTCTAAATAAGCTAACGCCTTATCTTGTGCCACATCATCGACCTTTTCTGCATCAACTTTGTAGGTCTTTCAAGGGCTTCTAACTTGGATTTTATATTCAAAACTTCAGAGGCACGAGCCTTTCTTTTTTGCTGAAGGTCTCGAACAATTTCACCGTTTTTTGTTTGTCTTAGGATTTATACATATTCTATATAGTTGTTAACTGTAGCCTTATCTATGAGCAAGGTCCAAAGATTACACTTTCTGTTTTAATATAGGTTTTAGATGCATTGGTGATTTTACAACATGCATATTTGTTTGTTTAAAACTTTGTTTAAATGTGTTTTTAAGTTATTAAGTCTTTAGAAAAATTTTTTCGCAAGTCCCAACAAAACCCTAATTCATTACCCAAGCCAGAATCGTAAACGAAATAGTTTGGGCTTGCCATGTTTGGGACTTGGACCAAGACTGAACCAAAGATGTTTGGTCCAGTCTTGGTCCTTCAAAAACCCGGGGCTAAAATCTATTTACGCAGGCCTACCTAAGGGGTATTATTATTTTTTTGAAATAAAAAGATTATGTTGTGGTAAAAAAGTGAGATTTAAGATTATAATTGTCAAATCTGAAATGGTAGGGTTAGTTTGCACAATAAATTGAAACATTGAGTATTGTGCCAATTAGCCGTGTTGATGCCAAATTTAGCTTTCAACTCAACAAATGAGATTTGTATTTGTGGGAAATTCGTATTTGAATCAATATAAATAATAAATGTAAAAAGACAAGGGATGTTTGTAATAAATGGAAAACTATGAATGTATTGGAGACAAGAAGAATGAGATTTAGGTGTCGAACCCCTTCTCTTTTCTTTTTACCTCTATTTATAGTATACATTTGTTTATTTGCATAGGAATAATGATTGCATGTGTTTAATGCCAGACACACAAGAATGACGTAAGTGTCAAATCGGCTGAGATTAATCCTTCACTTTTTTACTAATGGCTGCTTAAGCCATGCATGGGGGAGGTAACCACCGTTTCGCGTTTAATGCTAGAGTCTCATCAGCCGTAAGTGATAAGATTTCCCACGTGAGTTCTCATGTTGTTATCCAGTTGGCTTACTCGCTAGGTCGCGGCGTTACGTCTGGGTGCTGCGAGCCACTGTCACGGTACCCAGACGCCTTGGACTGCAAGAGCGCTGGAATAGATATCCGACCTCAAGGTCGCTGAATCAGGTCTCTAGGTCTTATGGTCGTTAGGTCACTAGGTTGTTGGGTTAGGTGAGGCACTTTAAAGCCTGCTTCCAAGACCCTATACCTATTGACCTTTGTTAACCTTTGACCTTTGCTGACTTTCACGACCTGGTGGCCACAAAATGCCTCCTCAAGGTTGCTATTCCTTGAGCTCAGGGTGAGTAGCCTTGAAGGTTAGTTAGCGATTCTCTTAGAACTTTTTGCCGCATACAATCTGACTCTTTGAATTTTGAAAAAAGTTGGGGTGGTGTTCTCTGCCACGTGTCTATTATCTGATGGAATGGCATGTTCAATGGACTTAAAGGCAATAATCATTACTCTTAATGTTGCCTCTTCATTTCCCAATGTCCCCCGCAGCCATCTCCCTTATATATTCCCTCAAATTGTATTTATACATTTCTCCATTCATCCCTTTTCCCCTTCATATTATCTTGCTTTGTAATTAGTTTCTAGAAGAATTCTATTGCTATTCTCTTTAGGCGCCCTTGATACTTATTAATCCCTTCTCGGTGTTCTTCAAGGCTCCGAGATAGTCTTAGTGCCAAGGTACTAATCTTTTCTTCCTATTTTATAGGGAATTTTTCTGCAAACCTATCAGGGGATTTCATGGAATGAAAGGTAGATGGAGGTTTCTTTTGTTGAGTGGCATAGGTAAAGAGGTAGCAGTGGGTGTAGAGTGGCCCAAGGATGAAGAGACGTCAGGGGCGACGCTGGAGCCAGCGCCGGAGGTCCAGTTTGATTGGATGGATAATGAGAGTGAAGAGGAAACTGATGAGGAGGAGGTAAGTTCCTGTGGAAGGCCTCTGGTGGCAGCGATTCGCGATAAAGACCAGCTGTGGGTGTGCAAGCATATTTCTTCAAAAGTAATTGGGATAGGGTGGTTTCAAATAGCAGCACGATCTAAGGCTGGGACCTTAAATCTGTAGGGAAACATGGTAAAAGGGGCGTCTAAATCCCTAGTTGGAAAGAGAGTTGGTTCTAGGTAGAGGGCCAGTGGAGGAGCCTGCTGAGTCCAGGCGACGAGGGCACGAGCAACCCCACGAGCTATATAGAACCCAGTAAGCATATTTTCGATAGAACTTCTTCCGTGAGCTAACAGACTGACACTTAACTGTATTTCCTTTTTTATTAGCTATCGAGTGAGGTTGAGCATTATCTCCACTGTTTCGGGAATGAGTAGACATTGTAGCCCAAATACCAGAACATCACTGCCACCCTGTGGATCTGATGGACGAGGATTTTCTAATAAGCGCCAGCCTGTCTGTTCCCAGGACCGAGCACATTTCCAGGAACCCAAGTAACTATATGTTGTTCTCCTTGCACATTGATGATCTACTTTTTGGATATTTTATAGTGCTCAGATACTTGCTCGTTTCCAGGGAAGAAGCACCTTTCCAAGGGCCATAGATGGGCTATTCGAGAGGCCAAAAAGAAGAGAGCTGCGTGGGAGAAAAGAAAAGCAGTGCGTGATAAAGCCAAAAAGATGAGGACTGCCGAGCAGCTCACTGAGGCTTTGAGAAGACAGGATGAGAGAAAGAAATTGAGGCAGGATAAGGCTACCAGGAAAAGGTCTATGATAGCTGATGATGCAATTGCCTCAGAGCGACCTGGTAAAAGGTAATTGGTCATCTGGGAGCCCATGGCCAATCCTCCCTTCATTGCTCCTGCGCCCTTTGCACTGCTTGAAGAATGACCTGCTAAGAGACCTATTGATATTCTGTGTAAAGATCTTTATCTCCTAGTGGACGCGCTCGCCGGGCTGAAATAGAGAAGATTATTGGCAAAAACTGAGAGTGTTGCTCAAGTTTAACTTGGCCTGAAAGCCTTTTTCCACCAGTATCCTGAGGATGTGGGCCTGTTACAGGTGCAATGAGTAGTGTAGCATGAGGCTGGTATAGGAAGTGGGAAGGCTTTACGGCTAACTCAACAATACGGAGCTCCTGTAGGCTAGCACGGTCCGCTATCTTGGATGAACATGCTATAGCCCGCGTGAGGCATTTTCTTGGGGAGAATAGAAAGCTCTTTGGCTAGTCGGATCTGGCCAACAAGGCCAAGAAGGAGGCTGAATTGGCTCCTAGAGAGAAACAGCATGAACTCCATGTCTCTAGGGGAGTCGGCTGACCTACGAACTGAACTCGAGACTTGGAAGAAGAAGTATGAGGACTTGGAAACTTAGCTGGTGACGGAGAGGTCAAGCCACGAACAGATCCTGAGAGAGGCTGAGAGAAGAATTGCCGCCAATGAGCTTGTTGGATGCCGAGAGACGGTTGCAAAATACAAGGCCTTCGAGGAGTTCAAAAGCGCCAATGCCGGTCTTTACTATGAGACGGAAAAGGAGATCCTTAGATAGATCGTGAGGAAGCGTCTTGAGTGCGACTTAGCCTTCTTCAAAGAACAGATCGCCAAACTGAAAGAAGAGTACTACTATGTGGGCTCTGACGAAGAAGTGAGATCATATCTCAATCAGGAGCTCCTGCTCCCGCCGAGGTGCCAGCTCTTATCAGAGAAGAAGTGGGGATCCTTGCAACTGGTAGGGAGCGTGCTAAGGACTCTGCTTTAACCATGGGGGTTGAGACTGTTGTTCCAGCTGGGAGGAACGTGGTCTCATCCTCTGAGGGTCAAGTTAAAAGTTTTTGTACCCCAGTTTCATTTACCTTTTCTAATCTCTAATGAATACAATGAAAATTTCTTCAAGTGTTAACTCAGTTACGTTTTATCAAAACAACATACCGTTGGTCATTTTTGTTTAGTGGAGAACTCGTCTCTACTTATACCTGTTTGTCTAGTAACCCAAACATATCTTATACGCAGTGTTAGAACGCTTTATCGAGAAGTTCGTTCTGGTCTCAGGGCTCCAACATGTTGGCATAATAGGTTAAGGGTTTGTCTGAGTATGGGCTCGTCTGACTGGCAGCTTGGTTTGATTTCTTCAAGTTAGGACTTTTGGCAACTTGCCTCTAAGAGTTGGATCGCTAAGCAGAGAGCTTATTCAAGCTTTGAGCGCGAAACTTTTTACTTTAGCGCTGACTACGAGCTTGTTCTAGTCGTGGTCAAGTGTTAGGTCTTTAGTTAGAAGTTTATTCTAATTTAGATCGCAGACCTTTTTACTTGAGCGCTAACTAAAAACACATTCTAGTTGTAGAGCGCGAAGCCATTCACTTGAGTGCTGATTAAAAGCTTGTTCTAGTCGTTAAGCGTGAAGCCATTCACTCGAGCACGAAGTCTTCTACTTGAGCGCTGGCTAAAAGCTTGTTCTAATCATGATTAAGTGTTAGGTCACTAGTTAGAAGCTTATTCTAACTTAGATCGTAGACCTTTTTACTTGAGTGCTGACTAAAAACTTGTTCTAGTCATGGTCAAGTGTTAGGTCTCTAGTTAGAAGCTTGTTCGAACTTAGATTGCCGACCTTTTTACTTGAGCACTGAATAAAAGCTTGTTCTAGTCATGGTCAAGTGCTAGGTCGCTAGTTAGAAGCTTTTTCTAACTTAGATCGCAGACCGTTTTACTTGAGCACTGACTAAAAACTCTTTTTAGTCATGTGCGTGAAGTCTTCTACTTAAGCACTTGACTAAAAGCCTATTCTAGTCAGTGAGTGCAAAGCCGTTCACTTGAGTGCTAACAAAAAACTTGTTCTAGTCGTGAGCGTGAAGTCTTCTACTTAAGCGCTGACTAAAAGCTTGTTTTAGTCATGAGCGCGAAGTCTTCTACTTGAGCGCTTGACTAATAGCCTGTTCTTGTTATGAGCGCGAAGTCTTCTACTTGGGCGCTTGACTAAAAGTCTGTTCTAGCTGTTGAGTGCGAAGCAGTTCACTTGAGCACTGACTAAAATCTTGTTCTAGTCGTAAGCACGAAGTTTTCTACTTGAGTACTGACTAAAAGTTTGTTCTAGTCATGAGCACAAAGTCTTTCTACTTGAGCATTGACTAAAAGCTTGTTCTAGTCATGAGCACAAAGTCTTTCTACTTGAGCACTGACTAAAAGATTGTTTTAGTCATAAGCGCGAAGTCTTCTACTTGAGCGCTTCACAAAAAGCGTGTTCTAGTCATTGAGCGCTAAGCTGTTCACTTGAGAACTGACTAAAAGCTCGTTCTGGTTATGAGCACAAAGTCTTCTACTTGAGCACTGACTAATAGCCTATTCTAGTCATGAGCGCGAAGTCTTCTACTTAGATCGAAAAACCTAGTCTAGGAAAGAACAAGAAATCTTAGACTCGAACGATTGGCTAAACTCCTATTCTAGTCGTTGAGCTCGAAGCTGTTCACTTGAGCACTGACTAAACGCTTGTTATAGTCGTTAGCACGAACTCTTCTACTTAAGTGCTGCCTAAAAGCTTGTTCTAGTCATGAGCGAAAAGTCTTCTACTTGAGCGCTGACTAAAAGCTTGTTCTAGTCATGAGAACGAAGTCTTCTACTTGACCGCTGACTAATAGCCTATTCTAGTTATGAGCACGAAGTCTTCTACTTGAGCGCTGACTGAAACCTATTCGAGTCATGAGTGCGAAGTCTTCTACTTGAACGCTTAACTGAAATCTTGTTCTAGTCATTGAGCGTGAAGCCGTTCACTTGAGCGCTGAGTAACAGCTTGTTCTAATCGTGAGCGCGAAGTCTTCTACTTGAGCAGTGACTAAAAGCTTGTTCTAGTTATGAGCGCAAAGTCTTCTACTTGAGCACTGACTAAAAGCTTGTTCTAGTCATGGTCAAGTGTTAGGTCGTTAGTTAAAAACTTGTTTTAACTTAAATCGCAAACCTTTTTACTTGGCTTTTGTGGATTTGCCTTGTGTTCGCGTTAAGAGGGAGATGTTACATCAGAAGTGAATTAACCAATTAGTGGAATTTAATAGGTTAAATTATTACTTTTTAAAGTTATAGGGACTAAATTATAAATTTTGGTAAGTTATTAGGACTTGATTTGAGAAATTCATAATGAATTGGGAGTTAAGTTAAATATTCGGGAAGGTGTTGGGTCAAGTGACAAGGCTTAGAAAATTGATAGAACGACTAAACTATTTAAGAAAACCCATGGACCAACCTACATACTTTCAGAACTTGGGAACCACAAAATAAATATAGAATTTAATCAAATTTCCAAAAGAGGCCCTTGCAAGCTTTGAAACACAGTGTCTCTCAAGGAAAACAAAGAAAAATTAAAAAAGCAATTTCTAGTGTATGAATTCATTGCCATATATATATACACACACATACATACATGAAAATATTCATCACTTTGAGGGCAACGCAACTGTACCCTCAAAGTCGTGAACGATGAAACTTTATGTCAGAAGCTCGGAACAGGAGTTGATATTTTCCGGTGACCCAGCAGGTTTCCGGCCAAGAAAATTGTATCTCCGTGTTCTACATGAGGCGAAGCCATTTGTGTGTGTATGGTGATTTGAAAATAAGACTTGCAAAATGAGTCTCCCGACCATTCAGTTTTGACGTGAACAATGTGAATTTCTATATATATATATATATATATATATATATGTTTGTATAATCTTTCTTTTCCAAGCGTTTTCAGTCGTGCATGTTCATGTATACCTATGTATATATACATAAGCAGCTGCTATGTGTGATTAACATAATGAAAACAAGAAAATTCAGATTTCTGGAGAACTGGTTATTGGAAAAGTGGCGATCGTGTAGTACTGAAACATGTGGCGAGGGAGTATGGAATTAAGTTAAGGAATCGTATCTTATGTGTGTGTATATATATCTGTTGAATTAGGTTTTAATGAGTAGGTTGGATAGAATTGTTTACCCACTAGGCTTTAGATATTGTAGAGTTAAAGTTTACTTTAAAGAGTAGTTCTCTTAAGTATATTTAGGTTTAATTAACTAATTGGAAAGCTCAACATTTATTATTATGATTTTCTTTCGTCAAATTAAGTTGGATCACATTAATTATTATCGTTAACTTTTAGATTATCCTCAATTTAGAATTTGACTTATTTTTAAATATAAAATTAATGACTGAATTAATTAATTAATTTGGTGTCCATTATTTATTTAAATTAGCTAGACGAGTGTGCTAGAAAAGCGTAAATGTTAAAATAGCATGGATAGTCGTAGCGACACCATGCACAATAAAATTTATTTATAAAAATTCCTGCTCGCTACAATTGTATGTTTCGACATTCCCTTTTGAATCTTTTTCCTTGAACACCCATTTGCAACCTACAAGGTTTACTCTTTTAGGTTGATCAACGAGTTCCCACATATCATTATGTGCTAGAGACCTAATTCATCATTCATTGCTTCCAACCATTTATCTGAATAAATACTTGAAATAGCTTGATCATATGATATCGGGTTTGCCACATGACGAACATCATAATCACTTTCACCGAGGTACACTGCATAATCATCTAATATTACAGACGTCCTTTCTTTTTGAGAATGCCTAGTGGAAACTTCAGGATGCGTAGCTTGAGTTGGAGGAGAAGATTGAATGTTGTTCTCTTGCTGTTGCACTAGTTCCATCTAAACTGATTGTGCTACCACCCTTTCAGGTATAGTTGGAATATGAATAACAACAGTTTTCTCTTCCAAGTCAGCCTCCCTGGCTTGAGAACATGAGCATTCACTTCATCATTTTCTAAGAATTTTGCTATATTAGAATCCACAACCTTTGTACCCCCATTAAAACAATAAAATCTGAACCTCTTATAAATTTCAAGATAACCAATAAAGTAACAATGTGCTGTCTTAATTACGATCTGACTTGTTCTCTGCAGGATTATAGATCCTCGCTTCAGCAGGGCAACCCCGAACACGGAAATGGTTTAAACTTGGCTTCCTACCAACCCACAATTCAAAAGGAGTCTTGGGAATAGATTTACTAGGAACTTTATTTAGAATATACATTATAATCTTAATAGCTTCACCCCAAAGAGACATAGGTAAACTGCATATATTCATCATAGTTCTCATCATATCCTTCAGTGTACGATTCCTTCTTTCAGCTACACCACTTTGTTCTGGTGTTCCAGGCATGGTATATTGGGCAACTATTCTATACTCCTACAAGTACATGGCAAAAGGCCCCCCATACATTGCCCACTAGGCCCATGTCTGTCATAATATTCTCCATCTTTGTCAGGTCTTACAGTTTTAATACTTTTTTCTCGTTGTTTCTCAACTTCATTCTCGAAAATCTTAAATTTCTTAAGTGCTTGAGACTGATCTGTGATGAGATACACATACCCACAGTGCAAAAAATCATCAATAAATGTAATGGAATATTTATTGTCACAGAGAGTGAGAACATATGGCCAGCTAATATCTGTGTGACCAATTTCTAAAGGTTCATTACCGCGAGTTACATTCCTTTTCTTAGCTTGGTAAACTTTTCCCTTATACAATCAACACAAGTTCCAAAATCATTTAACTCAATAGTAGGAAGAATGTCACTCTTAGTAAGCCTTTCAATTCTTTCTTTAGAAATATGGCCCAGACGCCGATGCCATAAAGTAGAAGAATTTTCCTTAACTAAGCTCTTTTTCATTCCAACATTCTCAACATTTGAAGAACCAAATATTGACTAAAATTCAATTTATATAATTCATTGCATAAAGTCGCAGTACCAACAATAGTAGAATCATAAATCAAATTCAAATTTCCATTACCAGTACCAAAGAATATTCAGCACGATCCATTCTAGAAAACAGAAATAAGATTTCGTCTAAAAGACAGTACATAAGCAACATCATTTAAAACAAGAACATAATCAGTCTCTACTTTGAATTCTATTACTCCTATAAATTCAACTTGTACTCGAATGCCATTTCCAACCGCCAACACTCTTTCATGATCAATTGCCTTTCTTTTGCTCTTGAATCCCTACAAGGCATTAGCCACATGTACAGTAGCCTCAGAGTCAAAGCACCAAGAATTTAAAGGAACATCTATCAAATTAGCCTCAAAACAAACAAAAGTATATAGATTACCTCCTTTCTTCTTCTTTTCTAACAATGTCTTATACTTCTGAAAATCAACCTTCTCATGACTAGCTTGTTTATGAAACTAGCAATTGACCTCTTTCTTAATATCAGGCTTTGGTCCATTATTTTTCTGGTTATTACCACCTTTCTTATTTCTATGATAGTTGTGATTAGAGGAAGTTCCTTTAGAATATGGCTGCTCACAAAATTCACAATGTTTCCTGGACCTCTGAGAATTCTCTTTTTCTTTTGATCACAAATGGAGATTAATTCGTTAGTACCCCATTTATCTTTTTGAGCGTTATAGGATGTCTTCAATTGATCAAATTGTGAAGGCAAAGAATTTAGAGCATGATGAACAAGAAAAGATTCAGCAATAGGGATATTAAGTTCAGTCAACTTAGAAGTTATATCAATCATTTTCATGATATATTCTCTGACACCACCTACACCATCGTATTCCAAGCTTGTCAGCCTATCCATAAGCTCGCTAGCATTTGCTTTTTCTAATGACTTACATTTTTCAGGGATATCATCAAAAAATTGCTTGGCAATTCCTGTCTTAGGGATAACACCAATCAAATCATGAGAAATAGTCCTTTTAATTATCATTAAGGACAAATGATCTGCTTTCTCCCATTTCTCATGCTTAGCCTTTTCTAGATCGGAAGAGCACACCTCAGTTGGCTTAGGAGGTTCCTCCTCACGTATAGCTATGTCAAGATCCATCAAACCAAGTTGAATCTCAATGTCATCCTCCCATCTTTTAAAGTTGGAGTCAGATAGAGTTTCAATGGTTGTAGTTTGATTACCAACACTAAAGTTGCAAGGAGCTATAGAATTCATTCAAAATTATAGACACGGGCAAAAGATAAACAAGAATAAGCCGCAATCTTTATGGCATTATTCTCACAAGAATTCAAGATGTATTATAAAATCACCTTTGGGTAGAAAATATAATACACAAATTAAATTCTTAAACAAGTAAATCAATGAAAAACATATGACCTGCAAACACTTTCCTTTTACAAGTCAAAATGTTTTTACATCTTTACTTCATGCTCCTTAGATACATGATTAACACATTTGGATAGAAAATTATGTATCTCAATACAAAAAACACAAGACCTAATAACCATTGAAAACCACAAATTTTAGTTTATGGGTCACTTTGGCAGCTACCATTTACTTCAATTTACGATTCCAACACTAGATCATAAAAATTAAGCTCACTTTGAGAGTCACATATTGTGCAATTGCATTGCTAGAAATCAGGCTAATCAAACTCACAAACGCCACTATTTTTTTTTTTTTAACTTAAATTATAGAATATGCATGGATTCGTGTGTAGAGGTCCATAATGACATACACTGCATTCATTCATAATTGTTCATAATCAAAACAATTTCATACAATGCAATGACTCTCGTGTAATCATGGAAACGAAACGTCAATATAAAATGATTGTATTCAACTTTCATGCTTGTAATTTCATAAGACAGTGACGGCTAAGATTATAAAAACTAATAAACAAATGATCAAACCCAGAAATTAACATGAAACGAACCGAGATCAATTAGGTAGTTTAATATTGTACATGGAATTGGCCACGGGTTCAACACATCTCGTTTCTTTTAATATAAGTTTAAGTCATAATATATTAATTCAATAGTTCTATACAAATATGTGGTGGCTTTGACACCAACTGTTAGAATTATTCAATAATCCACATATCGTATAGAACACATATTGTATAAGAGATTCAAGAGACTCCTCATATCCATTGTTCTAGATTAATTCAGCAAGAACAATTGCACACGCCGTAGACTAAATCTTCCTCTCCTTCTCCACTATCGTGCAACAATCGTCGCAAATGGGTAGAGACGATATATGTATTTCGAGAGGAGAGTGGACTTAGCCTTTATATAGACATCCCTAAGGTTCCACCTATTATCAAAACCCTAATAGGCCTACATTTGTTTTACAAGTCATATTATGGAGTCTAAGCCCATAAAGGTGCACCAAGTCTAAAATAAATACCAGTGATAATCACATGTAACCTATTGGGCATTCAGACAATGTTAAGCTATTTTATCCAACTTGTTTTCTTAAAATAAGAAAAAACCCAATTAATATTACACAAATTCTAACACAACATAGATCCCATTGATGAAAATTTCACCCACCGCCATTGCTAGAAACGTTGAAATCGAGGGGAGACAAGGAGGGAGGGAGGGAGGGTGAGAGCGGAATAGATCGATGATAAAGATCTCACATAGAGAGGGGAGAGAGAGATCGATCTCTTGAGATTTAGGCTTGGATAATAATGACTAATAATTATTAAATAATAAATAAAATAATAATAATAATATAAAATCCAATAAAAAATAGTATTTTAAGAAAAAATATATATATTAGAAAAATAGGAAATTCTTAAGTAAATAGCGCAATTAACCATATTTTATTTTACTTTTTTTTATACAATTGGGAGAACTTCAGGGTGGGATATAGACTAGAACCCAGGATCTCGTTCTGGTAAGGGTTGTTCTTTACCACTTGAGCTATTACCTTTGGTCTAACCACATTTTATTTTACTAGTAATAATTATATTATTACATAGACATTTTACAAAATTTAAAATGTTGACTCTAAATAAACTATTTATAAAAACCTATTTCATTTATTTTCCAGTGCATATATTAAAACATTCCGAAATATATAAATAATTTTTACACTTAGTATAAATTAGTCCAATTTTTTTAAAGGAAGTTTTTAAAATAAGTGGTTATAATAATAAGATAATGATGAATGCACTTATCTAAAATAAACTAATTTTGTTTAACAAATCATAAAGTTATTGATAATCTGCATGAATTACCTAAATTATCTCCAACTTTTATCTAATAAAAATCTTTTAAATAAAATAATAATTAATAAGATATAACTCGAGTAGACTGTAAAAATAATTAAAAAAGTAATAAACTATTATAAAGATAACACCCCCCCCCTTGACTTAATTTTGTTCGAAAATCCAATGTAGCTTTTAATGGATATTTTGCTTTCCTAATCTAAATTCTTGAATAAGTATATATTTAGAAAGTCATCTATTAAAAATAAATATATAAAAACTGGTCTATATTTAAAATCAGGGCAATCAATTTTATTTCATATGTAACTAGATTATCACTCGTGCGTAGCAGGGGAAGATGTCAAATCGAATTATATTTTAATATTAGTACAAAATGTTAAGTAATATATGGTTAGTCACATTGAACTGCAATATTTCAATTATCTTTTTATTAACTAATAGTTATTATATTTTTCTCATTATGTAATGCTATTAAGTGAACTCAGTAAGGATGATAAAAAAACCTTCAAATTCGATACCCACTAGTACCCGATTATATTAAGATGGAGAATATCTGACTAAACAAGAAATTAGATCGGTGATAGAATCAAGAAAATCGGCCCAACTTGAGAATCGGTCGAAGAAAATCATTATATTTTTTACCCGTATCCGACCCATTTAACCATTTCTTGTCAAAAAACAACAATATTTACTAAAACTTCTAATGGTTTGAAAAGTAAAAAGATAATGAAACTTATCAAGAAAGTTTAGAAATTTTCAGTCACAATCGTAATTCCATTTTGGGACACCCCGCATTTATTATACTATTCATTAACTAAAAATGAAAATAAAAATATATAGATATATAAATAAGCCAATAAATTAGTAATTTTCTACACTGGTTGGTCCCCAACATGTGCCCCATTTAAGTGGGATGGGTATGGAAATAAAAAAAATTTTGACAGGTAAGTAACGGGTATAGCATACTCGATCTTGACCCCGACCTGATCCTACCCGTTGCCATTCTTAGAACTTGAGAAATCAAATATTTTATTTTTCCTCCATGACCATATCATAATGAGAATTTTATAAACAATGAAATGTGAAACCATATTTATCCATATTTATTATATACAAAAGAGGTAACGTGATAACAATTCAATTTAAAAGCATATAAAATAACCTTCATAAATAGTCTAATCCAAATTAGGAAATATTTCATAAATAAGATATGTTTATATAATATAAATTCAAAATTTTTCAATTAAAGATACAAAAACTTTGAATATAAATAAATCTATTAAAATACCTAAAGAAAATATATACATACCGCATAATTTACCTAATAAAATACCTAAAGAAAAGATATACATACCGCATAATTTACCTAATATATAAGCAAAAATCTATAATAACCTTCACTTAGACAGTTTTAGCGGGAAAATTGCAATACAAAGGTACCACAGACTAATTTCCTTATGTGTGTATGTGTGTATGTTCCATATTTTTAAAGACTAGATTCTCACTCTTGTATTGTACGTGAAGAAACTATCTCAATATATATATATATATGTATGTATGTATTAATACGAAATCTTAAATAAACTATGATTAGTCATAAGGTTTGTAATGTGTGATGTATTTTTCCCCTTATGTCTTTCCAAATAACATTTATTCAATCAAATACTAGATTTCCACCCGTGTGTTGCAAGGGTAGAGCTTTAAAGAAATTTCATACATAAAATATAATTATATTTGTCAAACTTAATGTCATAAAGAATTAAAAAAACACAATTTGTATGAAATTAATAGGCATCTTACACTTGCAAATAGCATGCAATCAATTCTTTATTTTGATGACATAATTTTAAATTCTTATTATTAGTCAATCGCCATCTCATTGAACTAATACTTTTTTATGAATTCTTATTTTTTATTTCCTTTAAAGACAATAAAACCCGATAGTATAATTATGTATTAGTTTCACACCCGTAAATTTACGGACATACTATACTTCACACCCGAGCGTTTCACGGACATATTATAGTGACAAAATAAAATACAATCGAGTAGGAAAACATAAAATCATGAAATTATACAATTGAATAAAGTAAAATTGAAATCTATTAGACAAATATGAGATATATCTAATCAAACTATAATACATAGATAGAGTCTCAAAATAAAAATATATTAAATTAAATGATTAAAAGGAAAATTATAATAATAAGAAAAAATATAATAATATTGAAATCTAGATTGATATATTATCTATTTTAATGTAATTCATTCAAATCTATTAGACAAATATAAGATATATTTAACCAAAATATTATATGTAGATAGAGTCTCAAAATAAAAATATTAAATTAAACAATCAAAAAGAAAAGTATAACAATAAGGAAAATTATAATAATTGAACCAATAATTTTTTTATTAATTCTTATTTTTATTTCCTTTAAAGACAATAAAACTCGATAGCATAATCTATATTAGTTTCATACCCATGCGTTTCACGGATATATTATGCTGACAAAATGAAATATAATAGAGTAGGAGAACATAAAATGATGAAATTATACAATCGAACAAAATAAAATTGAAATCGATTAGGCAAATATGAGATATACATAACCAAAATATAATATGTAGATAGAGTCTCAAAATAAAAATATTAAATTAAATGAATAAAATAAAATAATAAAATAATAATATTGAAATCAAGATTGATATATTATCTATTTTCATGTAATTCAAATACATTAGGTAAATGTGAGATATATATAACCAAAATCTAATATGTAGATAAAGTCTCAAGGTAAAAATATTAAATTAAATGATTAAAAAGAAAATTATAATAATTGAACAAATAATTTTTTTATTAATTCTTATTTTTTATTTCCTTTAAAAACAATAAAATCCGATAGCATAATCCATATTAGTTTCACATTTGTACATTTATGGACATACAATGCTTCATACATGTGCGTTTCATGGACATATTATGCTGAAAAAGTAAAATACAATACAGTAAGAGAATATAAAATCATGAAATTATACAATCGAACAAAGTAAAACTGAAATCTATTAGGCAAATATGAAATATATCTAACCAAAATGTAATATGTAGATAGAGTTTTAAAATACAAATATTAAATTAATATTTAGATAGATCTCAAAATAAAAATATTAAATTAAATGATTAAAAGGAAAAGTATGACAATAAGGAGAAGTGTAATAATAAAATAATGACATAAGCAAATTAGTTTTCTAAAAAAGCCCGAAAATGAGAGGAAAAATTGTTTTTAATTGTGCCCGACAATCAGTTGAGCCAGACAAACTCTATTTATATATATATATATATATATAGATTTTGGAGATAATTGAAACCAAAAATTTAAGGCTGTGTTCTTTTCGTGATTCAATTTTCTATTTAACAGTGTTCAATTCATTTTTAATTTTATGTTTTGAGTGCTTGGTTTCAGATTTCTGAAAATGTGTTTACTTTGTCATTTTGGAAAACTGTTTTAAGAAACACAAAACTGAAAAACATATTCTGTTTATCATTTTAAGTATTTATCTGCTTTGTTAAGTAGATTAAATAATTTTGTTCCTTCCCTAAAAAAAATTATTTTGTTGCAATGTATCATTACTAAGATTAAAATATGAAATTTTGCTATAGTTTGTTTCTTGGGAGGAGGACTAACTTTAGAAGCATAGGGCTCATGAATAAAATTTCAAACACGTGATTGAAAAATTATAAAATATTATGATTGTAAATGAAAAAATTATACAAAATAATTCAATAGACAATTATTCCATGATATTCATGATTAAATGTCAATGGATTAAAAGAAAAAAAAAAGTTGGAAATCATTTTAATAAAATAAATATAGTGAGCTATCATTGCCTTCTTGAGTAGTCATTCCATATCTCGGAAGCAATTTGATCTCTAACTTGTCCCATCTGAGCTGTTTGACTTGCATCAAAATATATGAGTTCTTGGTACTTAAAATAAGATAAAATGATTTATTTCATAATATAGCAGAAAAATAGTGCTTTGAGTAATTGTAATAATAGAAATAAAAAGGAGAAAAGAACAGCAATTGCTTATGAGAATTTGTGATTCAAGTGCACTCTGCTTTACCAGCCCTATCGTCTTCCTCAACGCTAATCACCTTGTTGCAGATAACATCAGGCAAAACTATTTAAAAAAAAAAAAGAAAAAGAAAAATAACCTTCTGCCCTTGAATTTATGAATTTAGGTTACTTCTTCTGACAATCCGACGACACCGGTGAGTATATAGAGAGAGATAAACGATATACTACGTACTAAAACAACAAATAAAAGGGAGAAAAACTTACCACATTGATTTTTTTTGGGATTTTGAGAGATCGATGGCAGCCCTAGAGAGCAAATGATAAAGAGTGAAAGCAATCATAATTGATTTTTTTTTTTTTTGGGGAACGAAGGGGTGGATAGCCAAAGGGCTGTAAAATTAGAGGAGAGAGAAATTGAAATTCACAAAGCAATGCCTTTCCCGCGTTTTGATTCAAGTGCCGTGTTTTTATTAAAAACTCTCAAAACAACTTTTTATCATTTTCTGTTTTCTTTGTTAAAAAATTCCTTGTTTTTCAAAATTCGTTTTCAAAAATATGAAAGTAAACTCGCTTTTAATGTTTTAAAAACTGAAAACTAAAATGGGTCTCAAAATAGTAAAGAAAACAGACCTTAAAAGTGATTTCGTTAGGCACATAAGACTGCTTTTATCTCCGTATTAATTGATTTGATTTGCATCCTTATCCATTAATAATATATTCGGTTCATTTTTACATTAAATTCCCATACATTTTGAACACATACATAATCCACGTTTACACAAATTAATGTATAAATTTATTAAAATAGATTTTTAAACATGTAAGCACGAGTGTTCTAAATGTTTACTCCAACTCTAATCGATGTTGGGTCTAAAGATTTGATCTACATCAACCTTCAGTTATAATTTGAAAACCCATAAGTTCACATTATTTTATTAATATTTGAATTAATATAAGATTTTTTTATATGATGGAAAAAAACAAAAATAAAAATGAAAACTTTTTTGATAAAGAAATTTTTGAAAACCCTAAGACGACTTTTTGGATTTTGGATATCCTTTTGCTTGCGATTAAAGAAAATAAGAAATAATAAATTAAGAAGGATAAGGATAAACAAGAATTCAAAGTGGGAGGAAGAAACCCAGATTCTCAAAACTGCGGCAGAAAAATACAAAAAAGAAATAAAAAAAAAAGTTTAAAACAGATTTTACTCTACCCATTACCACATTTGGAAAGTAAAAGACCAAATTAACTCAATTTAGAGGAAGGAAAAAATGAGGTACACAAGCTCCTTTTATTTAATAATTACTATTTCCATTTCCAAAAAGATAGTCAATTTTTCTTTTTTCGTCCGTTTCAGAATATAGTTTAGTTTCATTTTAAAAAGTAGTTGAAATATTGAGAGAAAGTAAAAGTAGTTAAAATATTAGTTCTATTATATACCATATTTAATGTGCATAGTCATGAAAAAATAGAGTTATTAAAGTGGAATAATTAATGAATAAAAGTGTATAATAGGAAAATGATTTTAAAATTTACTTTTTCGATACTATTAAATAAACTTTTCTTAATCTATGTGAAAAAGAAAATATGACAATCTTTTTGGAAAGGAGGTAGTATATGTAGATTTCTCTTTAAAGATTGGTTTGAATTATATTTTAACGAATTAAAATATTTAGTAAAATAATTAAAGAGAAAAAAAAAGAATTATAAAAGACGGCAAAGGATATTAAATAAATCCATACAAAAGCTCTATATAAAAATTAGCAAAACGGAGAGCCCTTCTAATCTCAAACATTCTTCCCATCCAAAAAATTAAATATCATCTGTCAATCATTAATTTTAAATGCGAATTATCACAAAACGCAGGGAAAGAATTTTGAAGTTAGAAGAAGATAAATACTCTGATTTCAAACAACCAAATCTAATTAGTTAAATCAATTTAAATAGAAGAGTAATTATATTACCACTACAATTACTAGAATTCTCATCTGTGCTTTGCACGCGATCTAAAAATAATAATACTAATAGTAATTTTATGGAGACATATTTATGTGGTATGAAAAAGTAACATGTTTAGCTGTTAAATATGTATTTGATGACCGTGGGCCTTCAAGTTCACCACTTGCATATAAACAATCAATTCATGTTTACTAACTAATAAATATCAGTTATTTATATCAAATAGACATGTCTACTTAAAATTACTCTAATAACAAATGTCAATAAATTTTTTTACAAAAATTTAATAAATTAGTGATATAGTCAGTTGAGTCATATATTAGCATTATGAGACATAAATTTTTATAACCATCCCAACATATTTTGATTTATTTGTCGGTAATATTTTTTGCACCAATTAGTTTCTTTTTTTTTTCATAGAGTGCGCATAGGGAGCGGGAGGGGAACTAATATCAGTTATTCATGTCAAATAAATATTTCTTCCTATAATTACTCTAATAATAAATGTTAATGATTTTTATACAAAAATTTAATATAAATTATTAATACAGTCAGATAAGTCATATTAATATTATGAAACATAAGTTTTTATAACCATTTTATTATATTTGAATTTATTTATCAGTAACACTTTTTGTACTAGTTAATTCTTCTTTTTTTGTTACAGTGGGTATGGGGGGAGGGGGGATGGGCGGATGTGTTTTAATTCAGGACCTCCTGTCTAGAATGTGAAAAACATAACTGCCGTAGCACATGTTTGAATTACAACACCAATTAATTATAAATATATAAATAAAAAATAATTGAGGTGATTCAATAAAAATAAAATGTTTAATACAAATTATTGAACAACTATTACAGTGCAACCGTATCAATATTCGATCCATCTCTCAAATAAATAATCCAATTCTAAATATAGTAAGACTTAAATTATCAAAAAAGTTTCAATTTAATTATAAAATAGACAAATTAGAGTACTATAATTTTTAAAAAATCAATTGATGATTCCACTACAATAACCATATAAAAATTTCTTAAAAAATTATTAGAAATTGAAATTTACAATTAATGTTACAGATTTTTAGAAATTTATTAGTTTATAGATGTGCTATGCTTCTGTTCTCGAATCATAATTACTATGTGCTTTTTTTAAAATAGAACTATCAATTAACTTCGTGTTCAATTTGATAAGTGACATATCTCTAATTCAAAATATTTCGCTAAAGAAACCACCGTGAATTGAGGATCGGATATGAGTTAATAAAGGAAAAAGTAAATATTATTTAAAAAATTATTATAACAATCTAAAAAAAAGATAAAAATAAAAATAGAAAAAAGAATTAAATGATATCACTAAAAATCTTCTAGAATTAGGAACCTTATAGAGCCAGAAAAAAAGCGGGAAAAGCCACCATTCTCTTATTATATATATATATATATATAGATTTCTTACTAGAATTCTTATCCGTGCGCTGTACGAGATCTAAAAGTAATAATAATCATAATAATTCTAGGGAGACATATTTATTTGGCATGAAAAAGTGACAAGTTTAGCTATCAATCATATATTGAATGATTGTGGGCCTTTAAATTCACCACTTGTATATAAACAACCATTTTATATTTGTCAACTAATGAATATTAGTTATTCAAATCAGATATATAATTACTTTAATAATAAATGTCAACGAATTTTTATACAAAAATTTAAAAAATTATTAATATAGTCAGCTGAGTCATATATTAGTATTATGAGACATAAATTTTTATAACTATTCTATCATATTTTGATTTATTTGTCGGTAACACTTTTTGCACCAGTTAATTTCTTTTTTCCATGCAGTGCACATAGGGGCGAGAGGGGAACTAATATCAGTTATTCAAATTAAAAAAATATTTCTCCTTATAATTACTCTAATAATAAATATCAATGAATTTTTTTAAAAAAATTAATATAGATTATTAATACAGCCAGCTAAGTCATATTAATAGTATGAAACATAAGTTTTTATAACCATTTTATTATATTTTCATTTATTTGTTAGTAACACTTTTTGTACCAGTTAATTCTTTTTTTTGATACAGTGGGTATAGGGGAGGGGAGGGGAGGGTGTATTTTAATCCAGGACCTTCTGTCTAGAATATGAGAAACATAACTGTCGTAACACTTGTTTGAATTATAAGATCAATTAATTATACATATATAGATAAAAATTAATTGAGCTGATTCAATAAAAATAAAATATTTAATAAAAGTTATTAAACAACTATTACAGTGCAACCGTATCAATATTTCGTTCATCTCTCCAATAAATAATCCAACTCTAAATACGGTAAGATTTAAATTATTAAAAAGTTTCAATTTAATAATAGAATAGACAAATTAGAATACTACAATTTTAAAAAAATCAATTGATTATTACACTACAATAATCATATAAAAATTTCTTAAAAAATTATTAAAAATTGAAATTTACAATTAATGTTACAGATTTTTAGAAATTTATTAGTTTATAGACATGTTATACTTGGGTTTTGAATCATAATTACTATGTGTTTTTTTAAAATAGAACTCTCAATTAATTTCGTATTCGATTTGATAAGTGATAGATCCCTAATTCAAAATCTTTCACTAAAGAAATCACCATGAATTGAGAATCGGATATGAGTTAATAAAGGAAAAAGTGAATATTATTTAAAAAAATAGTATAACAATCTAAAAAAAAAGATAAAAATAAAAATATAACAAAATTAAATAATATCACCAAAAATCTTATAGAGTTAGAAACTTCATGGAGTCAGAAATCTTAGAGAGCCAGAAAAAGAGTGGGAAAAGTCATCATTCTCTTATTTTATATATATATATATATATTTCTTACTAGAATTCTTACCCGTGCGCTGTACGGGATCTAAAAGTAATAATAAGTGTAATAATTCTAAGGAAACATATTTATTTGGCATGAAAAAGTGAGATGTTTAGCTATCAATCATATATTGAATGATTGTGGGCTTTTAAATTCATCACTTATATATAAACGACCAATTTATATTTGCGAACTAACGAATATTAGTTATTCAAATCAGATATAGAATTACTCTAATAATAAATATCAATGAATTTTTATATAAAAATTTAATGAATTATTAATATAGTCAATTGGTCATATATTAGCATTATAATACATAAATTTTTATAACCGTTTTATTATATTTTGATTTATTTGTCGGTAACACTTTTTGCACTAGTTAATTTTTTCTTTTTTCTTTTTAATTTTATTCATTGAATATTGGAGAAGGGAGGGGAATCAATATTAGTTATGTATGTCAGATAAATATGTCTCCATATAATTACTATAATAACGAATGTCAATGAATTTTTACACAAAAACTTCATATAAATTATTAATACTGCTAGTTGAGTCGTATTAGCATATGAGACATAAGTTTTTACAATCATTCTATTATCTTTGAATTTATTTATCGGTAACACTTTTTATATTAGTTATTTTTTTTCTTTTGTGATACAGTATGTATAGGAGAGGGGAGGGGCATATGTGCTTCAACCCAGGACCTCTTGTCTAGAAAGTGAGAAATCTAACTAATATAGAACTTGTTTGAATTACAGCACTAGTTAATTATGCATATATAAATAAAAATTAATTGAGGTGACTCAATAAAAGTAAAATGTTTAAAAATTATTTAACAATTATTACAGTGCAACTGTATCAACATTTGGTCCATCTCTCAAATAAATAATCTAACTCCAAATACAGTAAGATTATATTTGAAACGACAAATTGAAATTTTTGTTCCAAGGAGAATCTATCAAAAACTTTCAATTTATATTAATTATAGAATCGTTAAATTAGAGTACTACAATTATAAAAAAAATCAAATTTGATTATTGCATTACAATAATCATATAAAAAATTCTTCAAAAACCATTAAAAAATTTAAATTTACAACTAAGGTTACAAATTTTTAGAAGTTTATTGGTTTAGAGACGTACTATGCATGTGTTTTCGAATTATAAATATTACTATTTATTTTTTTTGAAATAGAACTCCCAATTAATTTCAAATTCAATTTGATAAGTGACATATCGCTAATTTAAAATACTTGGCTAAAGAAACTACCATGAATTGATGATCAGCTATGGATTAATAAAGGGAAAAGTGAATATCATTTAATAAATTAGCTGTAACAATTCCCAAAAAAAAAAGGTAATTATATTACCACTACCAAAATTAATTTCAACACCATATTTTAATTTTACCACAAATAACTTATAAATTTGATTGAAACACCACAACAATTTTACATTTATAACCTGCATTTCTAAATTACAATTAAAAAGGGAAAGGAAAAATATTCTCTTCCCACCACAATCTAACCACCAATTATTCCATAAATTCACTTTCTTCAAATAAAAAGAAAAATGAAAAATATTCTCTTCCCACCACAATCTAACCACCAATTATTCTATAAATTTACTTTCTTCAAAAAAAGACAAAAAAATGTCACGATTTATGCCGTTTTGATAACAAAATTTTGATTGTGGATGTCACATTAATTTCATTCCAATTCTCTATGAAATCAAAGTAAAATAAATTTCACGATTCGAGGTTGAATTTTTAAATGCGACATTCAATTAAAAAGTTTAAACAAACGGCCCATGCATCGTAAATTGACATTAAAAAAATGTTAACAAAAAATTTGGGGAAGAAAAATAATTAAAAAAATAGGTAAATGAAAATGATAAAAAGATATTGTGGTGAGAGGGGGAAAAGATCTTAGGATAAATATTAAAAGTAAGGTTGTTAATGTAATTTTATTTAAGGATATTTAAGCAAATAATTAAATTATAGTGTAAGAGCATCTCCAGTGCGAACGTCTAATCTTAGAGTGACGTGGAGGAGAGATATAAATATATAAAATTTAAAAATTTCATTTTCTCTCTTTTTTTTACTTCTTTCTTATTTTTTTCTCTCTTTATTTTCTATATATTTTTTACAATGTCTTTGACAATTTCAATAGCTAGACATTCTCAAAGACATTGTGAAGAAAAAACGGAAAATAAAGAGATGAAAAGGTGAGAAAGAAGTAAAAGAATAGAGAGAAAATTAAAATTAATAAATTTATGTGTCTATATCTCTTTTCTACGTCACCCTAAGACTAGAAGTTTACATTGGAGATACTCTAAAAAACAAAAAGTGTACTGACAATATAATTACCCAAAAAACATACGATAAAAAATACAAAAAAAAAAAGAATTAAATGATGTCGCCAGAAATCTCACAGAGCTAGAAATTTTATAGAGCCAGAAAATGAGCGGGAAAAGTCACTCTTCTCTTACTCTCTCTCTCTCTCTCTCTCTCTATATATATATATATATATTACACCACAATTATCTTATTCACTAAAACTAGAATTCTCACCCGTGCGTTGCACGTGATCTAAAAATAATAATGACAATAGTAATTTTAGGGAAACATATTTATTTGGCATAAAAAAGTGACTTATTTGACTGTCAACCATGTATTTGATGACATTGGACCTTCAAATTCACCATTTGCATATAAACAACTAAGTCATGTTTGTCAACTAACAAATATCAGTTATTTATATCAGTTACTCATGTCTACTTAGAATTATTCTAATAACAAATGTCAATAAATTTTTTTACAAAAATTTAATAAATTATTAATAAAGCCAGTTAAGTCATATGTTAGCATTATGAGATATAAGTTTTTATAACTATTATATCATATTTAGATTTATTTATTTATCGGTATCGCTTTTGCGCCATTTAATTTTTTTCATACAGTGCGTATAGGAGCCGGGAGGTGAACGAATATCAGCTATTCATGTCAAATAAATATTTCTCCCTATAATTACTCTAATAATAAATTCAATGAATTTTTATACAAAAATTTAATATAAATTATTAATAACGCCAGTTGAGTCATATTAATATTATAAAACATAAGTTTTTATAATCATTCTATTATATTTGAATTTATTTGTGAGTAATACTTTTTGTACCAGTTAATTTTTCTTTTTTTTGATACAACGGGTAGATAGAGGGGAGGGGAGGGGAGGGGAGGGGAGGGGAGGGGCGGGGCGGGGTGGGGCCCCGCGGGCGGGTTTGTTTCAATCCAGACCTCCTGTCTAGAATATGAGAAATATAACTGTCGTAACACTTGTTTGAATTACAACACCAGTTAATTATATATACAAATAAAAATTAATTAACGTGATTCAATAAAAATAAAATATTTAATAAAAATTGTTGAACAACTATTATAGTGCACCGTATCAATATTTGGTCAATCTCTCAGATAAATAATCCTAAGTTATTAAAAAGTTCCAATTTAATTATAGGATCAACAAATTAGAGTACTATAATTTTTAAAAAAATTAATTGATTATTGCACTACAATAACTATATAAAAATTTCTCAAAACAATTATTAAAAATTAAAATTTACAATTAATGTTACAGATTTTTAGAAATTTATTAGTTTAGAGACGTGCTATACTTGAGTTTTCGAATCATAAAAATTACTATGTGATTTTCTTGAAATAGAACTTTTAAATAATTTTGTGTTGTATTTTATAAGTGACAGATCCTTAATTCAAAATATTTGGCTAAAGAAACCATCGTGAATTGAAGATCGGATATGAGTTAATAAAGAAAAAAGTGAATATTATTTAAAAAATTAATATAACAATCTAAAAAAAAAAGATAAAAATAAAAATACAAAAAAGGAATTAAATGATATCATCAAAAATCTTATAGAGCTAGAAATCTTATATAACCAGAAACCCTAAAGAGCTAAAAAAAGAGCGGGAAAAGCCTTCATTCTCTTATTTTATATATATATATATATATATATAGATAACCTTTACTAAAATGACAAAAAAACCTCTATGATAAAAACCATCATATATCCTTTTTTTTTCCTTTATATATCTTTTTTATTATGATATGTGCACAACATCTATATTTCCGGCGTCGGGATCAAAGATGGTTGGCGCAGCAATTGATGTTTACAGTGAGGCAAGAAGCTGTCTTTTGGAGGGAGAATTGCATGCAAACAATTGGTGAGAGTAGCTATATGGTGGTATTAGAACCAATGTTTCCGTTGTCAATTGCATTGATGTTACAAAGCGGTTGAATATCGGTGCTTGTTGAGTCCCCAGGTCTTTGGCCTAGAACGTGAATACTTAACTACTAAAATACTTTTTCGAATCCCTGTTGTTAGTTAGTGGTGTGCTTATATTAATGTGGTTCAAGGAAAAAAATTATTATTATCCTTACCATTATTATAGAGAGTTAGGTTATAAATGTAAATACATTGTGGTGTTTCAATCAAAATCATCAATTTCTTGTAGGGAATTTAAAATGTGGTGTGATGATTAATTATGGTGGTGGTAATATAATTACCTTAAATCAAAATGGACGACTGCAAGTATTACCGAAACGAACCCAAAAAGTTTAAAATGTCTCTAAAAAATACAATTTTAGTGGGAAAATTGCGGTACATACTACTCTCTCTTTCTCTCTGTGTGTAAAGGTTGAAGACTTGTTGTCAATTTAATTGACATTTTTACATTGAAAGATATTTAGATACTAATAAATAAAGGGTGACATCAACCTATTTAATATATAATCTAATAAGAAAATACTAATTAAACTGGAGATTGCAATAATGATCTCCCACCATATATACACATTGCGGGAAAATATTGAGATAGTTGTGTGGGCTCTATATACATGGGGTCTATAGTGCTTAGGCCTTCCCAATAATCTCCTGCTATTTGTTTGTATGGCGGGATATGGCGGGAGATAATTTTTGTTCGAGGCTGAGCTTTATTTAAAATGTAAAGGTTAGAGGCGTCTTGTATGAAATTTAAAGTTTAAGATCCTTTTTAAGGAGACGTTAAATGGTCGGGGACTTCTGCATAAATAAATTCCCATACACCAATGAAGTTGACAGAATCAAGGTTCTCAATTGATCCCATAAATTGAAAAATCACCTAAAGAATTCTACTTTCTTACCCCTCAATGCCTTCATTCAATTCCACAACGAAAGCGTTCGCGCGTTTGGTAGCGCACCGAAATTTATCTCGAAGTAGGTGGTTGAAGTGTTCCAACTATAATCAGATTCAGTATTTATATAGCATTGCAGACGCCAATGCATCTTCTTGTGCAATAAAGAAACCGAGAGGCGCTAGTCATTTTCCGGAATTTGGAATTTCGAACAGTAGTGCAATTATTCATAAAAGAGGATTCTTGAGCTGTGGTAATGGGGAAGAGGGGAACATTTCATCGAAAGTTTACGAGGAAAGACGTGTTATGGGGTAGAATTCCCACCCCCTCCCCCCAAAACATTTCCATTATATTTCGTTTCGGAATAAATATATTGTGCTGTGTGCAAATTCCCCACCCAATTTGGTTTCTTTCCCGGAAAATTTGGTGTTAGAATTTGTTGTTTGTATTCGTGGTGGCTGCATTTTGAAAGGCTAGTAAAAGTTACTCCAGGGATAAAATCAATGAATTTATGAAATAATTGCATTATTATTTTAACTTCGTAACTAATGGGACTGGTTCATATGAATATCTATTTATTTATTTATTTTTAACTACAGATCACATGAATTTCACTGAGGGAGAAAGAGGATTTCTTCTGGGTGGGGTGGGGGTTTGAGTTTCCTTAAACTTATTTGTGAGATTTATCATACCTAGCACTTAGTTGCTTTATGTGACTTGATAGATGATACAAGTTGCAAGTTTTCAGATATTGATAAAAGTTCTGGTCCACTCTGATGATTGTGAGAAGCAATGGAGTACTTTGCTGGAAAGACTTGCAAACACACACCCACACACAGATACAGAGAAAAGGAATTGAGTAAATTAAGTATATTGAAAATTGATCTCTGTGAGGCTATTTTTTTCCCACTTCTATTTGATCCATATGCCAAGTTCTGCTTGGTTTGTTCATCTCATGCTATGATTCTTACCTACCCTTAATTTGTAAGATGCAATGTTTAAGGTGTTTATGAAAATCTAGTTCCCCAGCTGACATAATTTTGTTTGAATAGATACTCTCCTGAGCAATTATATGGTGTGGTTGCTGCTGTTGACTCATATGATCATTTCCTTCCATGGTGTCAGCGATCAAAGATAATTAGGCATCATCCGGATGGATCTTTTGATGCTGAGCTAGAAATTGGTTTCAAATTTCTAGTTGAAAGTTACATATCCCATGTGGAGTTATCCAAACCGAAGTCTGTCAAGGTGCAAATTCCACTGCTTGCTTTTTCTGGTTTCCCCTTTTAATGCTTTTATTCATTATTATAGTATTATTAGCATACGGAGATTTTTCAAGAGTGGAGTTATTCATAGATGATCGGTTTCTTTCTGGGCCTGTGACTTGAACCAAGCATTGGGCACAGGGGACAGGGTGTTGTGGCTTAACTGTAACTGTAGTAACTTATAGTAGAATTGTGCAATCTTAATCTCGTATAAGGTCAAAACTTCTGAATTGCTCCATGATAATTCTTTGATTCTCAGAACTCAGTAACTATGTGTTATTATATGTTATGTGGTGAAGTACTTGAAGTAGAAAATTCTAAGTTGCATACCAGTGCCCCATTACTTATCAAGTGTACTCTTTGTTCTGTTGTGGGTTTGGAACAAAAATTGCAGTGAACCCCAATTCTTTTACTTTGAACTACGCAAAGAGAACTTGTCTGGTTGCCTTTTCACACAGTTAATTATGTGGACTGCAGATTGCGGATACCACCAACTAAAAACACCTAACAACTCTCATCACCACAAGACCCGCCATATGCCAAGAGTTATATACTTCATCATGGTATTGGTGACACCTCCATGACCAAGATCCAGACCCACTTCAGTTTGAGGTAGAAAAGAAGGAAAAGATTTTCGAGTCCCACTGACGAACAAGAGTACTTGTAAATTTAAATTTTTTCGAAGGTAGTATAAACATCCTCATTATATAAGGAGTAAATATTCTGGAATTAGTACCAATTGTAGAGATACCTAAATCAATTAGAGGGGGAGGAGGTACTTGAGGCATGGCAGCCTTTTGTTCGTTGTAGACATTAGTTGACTAAAGGATAAGTTTATTTATTGCAATAAGTTCCTAATTAATTTGTGAGACTCTAGATAATTAACTTGGTGGAGAAAAATCAATTCACTTGCACGGGGAAGATAATGACAGACTTCTTCTCTTGAAACAGGAGGGTGATATGTCTGCAAACTGTCTATATTTTGGAATTCTCCTGGAACTCAAGTTTTTAGCTTAATGATGATGACATTAGTTAGTGATATGAATGCTCTCATATGAGAAGTTATTGAAGAATGAG